>OX578138.1:108617213-108789713 GCA_951213105.1 Amaurobius ferox
TTGGGCCAGTTTGGGTCTGTCACACAATCATCCAATCTGGTCTCGCATTCTAGCATCTTGGCCCTCCAGAGGCTTCATTCCGCCGATGAGTTCCTTGCAGCAACCAGTACGGCCAGCACCTATGCAGAGCAATGTCCATTCGGTGCGTGGCGGCCTATTGCTCGGTATGACCAGCCAGCTTCATGCATCTTGACTATATGACCACGTTCAAACTCGTCTAATTGCTTATAAGGTCTTTAGCAATGTCGTAAAGGCATTATTGGTTGTGTCTCCATGGAACTGCAATGCTAATAACGATAAAAGATAAACCATCCACATTTTAAATCTGTTTTATAGGATGTTAGTTGCGCAGTAGAAATGCGCACTATGGCCGAAGTTAACACTCATTGGCCTTGCAAATTTATTTATTTACATACTTGGCATAAAGGAATTTGCATGTGAAATTTCGAGATGATCGGATTATTTTTTAGGAGTATTTCGATTTCTTTGCAAAATAGTATATATATATATATATATATACATATACATAGAGAGAGAGAGAGGGAGATTTTTTTATTTATATTTAAAAAATAATAAAGTAAAAGAAGGTGAAAATACAAAACCACCAAACTTAATCAATAGGGGCCTGGTGCCCCTGCATTTTTTACTTTTTTTTTAATAATAGCTTATTTACAGATAATTATTGAAAATTTGAACACAATGTAACAATATGAGGATTAAAAAAATATTGAACTTTTTGTAAAGATTTCAAACTTGATTATCTCAGAATTATTATGTTGTGGGTTGGGCTACTTGTGAGCTCATCATCTCATATATAAACAGAAGTTAATTTGATTCATGTACCTGATGTTGTGATTCAATAAATGAGCCAATGTCCAAATGGAAGGAAACACAATTTTTCTCTCCTGCAGCAGAAATTTGCAAACTTTCATATTTTTCGGAGTTATCATCTCGAGTCCCGATGGAGTTGTCACTCTGAGACTTGATGGAACCTGAGATACAATGGCGTTATCACAGTAAGATTTAGTGAAGTTATGACTTCCATTGTTAACCATGTCTTCTGCCGTCAACCCATCATTCACTTTTTTTTTTTATTAACGGATATAAATTTTAATAAATTGGTTTGTAAGCGCTTCTTGTCTGAAGTTGACGTTGACATTCTGCAATTTCGAACAAAAATCAGACTGTAACATTCTGCAGGAAACAAATAAATCCTTTACAATGGATCATGCTGCACAAAGTGATAGGCCCTCCCCCCTTCGAAATCTGAAAACAACGCGGCATGGGAAGAACAAGATGCTGGTGGACACTGAGCGGACCAGGCTGGACACTACGAGCGGTACCCGTTTAACAATACTACCATTTTCTCCCAGGGGCCAAAGAGGGGTGAGCTTTGCCATCCCGATATCTGGCTAAATTGGTTCCCAAAAGCAATCACTGTGTGCAGGTGGTGTGCAGAAGCTGAATGTTAAAGATGCCATCACAAAAGGCACCAAAAAACTAAACATATGGTGGACATTAAGTATTTTCTTGATACTTCCTCAGCCCAGCCGCCCAGATCAACAATAAGTCAAAACGAAGTTTCCTGGGGTGCCAAAGGGTGCCCCAGGCCTCGACTACATCACTGCACAATAGCAAAAGAAAAGAACAATGGCACATTGACCTCACGCTATTTGTTTATACTTCCACAGTAGTTTTTCTCTAAATTACCTTTTTTTTTGCTCCTATGGTGGTGGTGGTGGGGAGTTAACCCTAAAAATCCCATCTGGGTGCACTACTGAATTGAATAATACTGTAGCAAGTGAATTAACATATTACATTATGCTATTTTAATCTTAAAAGGTATAACACAAATTATCACAAATGCAAAAATAGTTCTGGTACAGAACAAAGGATCTGGACCAAAAAATATATACTACGCTAGTAAAACTTTAAATAAGAGAATATATTCTAAAATGTAAAAAAGAAAAACAGATCAAATATGAGCTTGTCAAAGATTGTAATTATATCTTTTAGACCAGTGAACCAGTGATTCTTAAACTATGGTATGCATACCCCTTGCAATGCATGAAAAAGATCATAGACAAGCAGGCTATACGCCTGAGAAAAATGTCTTTGTTTACACATGCACTATAGTTTTAATTAAGTAACTCTGATAGTTAGCCATGTCGTATGTGTGTAGCAAAGGTGCACAATCATTAGATACTTCATGAACTGCACCGTTAGCCATGACTTACAAATGTAGCAAATGTGTATAATCGACAGCTATTTCATGAACTACACTATTAGCCATATCTTGAGTACATAACAGAGGTGCACAATCAACAGCCACTTCATGAACTGCATCGTTAGTCATATATTGCATACATAATGGAGGTGTGTGACCATTAGCTACATCATGAATTACAGTTAGCCATGACTTATATGCATAAAGGAAGTGCATTATCAGCAACTAGTGTAAATTAGAAGCTTTGTCAAAAAACAACAGAGCTCATCACCAAAGGTTGAAAAGAAATGAAGGGTGTGAGTGTGTGTGCAGTCTGTAGCAGAAAATACACATGTTATATGACTATGAAATGTGGTACATATGTACTTCAGGACCTGAATAGGTGAACCTCAGCATTATTTTTTTTAATTTTGAATTAGTATTTTAGTTTATGCAGAAATTGTCTTGCTATAAATTATTCATTTTTTTTTTTCAGCTCTTGCTTAAAATATTACAGATTACTCCAGAAAAAATTCCATAAATCCATCCATTGATTAATTATAAGTTTTTTATCTAAGGTATGTCTTTGATTTTTATCAGGCCGCTAGCAGGTAAGTGGAAACTGGTATTGCCAGAGCTTTTCTGTCAATTGAAGCCACTCCCCATGCGATGGGGGAATCATGCTCTTTTTCCAGAACTGTTGTACTTACTGAAGCTAATCCCATGCACTGGAGGCTTTTCGTGCATTTTAAACCTCTCCGATATGCTTTGAACTAATTGGAGTCCAGAGGTCCGAACTACTTTGAGACGCTCTTAAAGTCTGCCTTTATTCATTACTGTGTAATTCTTGCTGAGGTTTAGACTAAGCATAAATTTAAATATGATTTTGTATCATGCACATTGCTGTTTTCTTTGCATTTTCATGAGAGATCAAAATGAGTTTTGGTGTTCATATTATTTATTAATGGATGCTTATTTAAGACTCGAGCAATGCTGGGTAATTTTAGTTAAATAATATAAGGAAAATAAGTTCTATATTTCATCAAAATCAGTGAAGATCAAAGCTAAACTGCAACGCACTAATCCAGACACAACTTTGCTTTCCCTAACTTTTTAACTTTGACTCAACATAAACACATCCATGTTCTGGCACATGATAGCACAAAAGAACTTTAATCCAGAAAACGATATTTTTAGAATATTGGTTTTAGAGCAAATATGTTTACACAGTTCAAATCTTTGAGCGTTTTACCTCAAATGCACACCAAACATAGAAAAGTTTGATAAAATTTTTAGTTGAGAAAGATATATATATAAAAACTGTCAAAAATATTTTATCTGTTGGAAGAGGGAATGCATTTGTTTAACAATCATGCCATTTCTGCTCTTTCTATTTTTTTTTAATAGAGAGCATGGTGGTTAGTTAGTTGTTTAATTTAATCACCAAAGTGCATTGTTTAATTGACCTGTGGCGAGTGCTTATTTTTAAGTATAGCAATAAGGCACATTAAACTTGTACAATGTAAACTAAATTCACAACAAATTCCAAATGTCAAAATATTTTGAAGCTGATAAAATGTTATATAAATTGAAGGTTGTACAATTATCTAAACAAATTAAATTGCTTTTAGTGCTTGAATTTAAATTTAAGCATAACTTAATTTACAGTAAAATACTGTAATATATTACCACAAGCAGTATCGGAAGGAAAAACAAATGTATCTTTTTAAGTTTTGGTATGAAAGTTGTTCTTGTTGTTGTTGTTGAGACCCAGACCGTCCGACCTACCAGAAAGGTGTAAGGTAACTGTATGGACGGCCGGGAAGTGCCACCCAATTTAGACCGGAACCCAGTGGGGGAGGCATCCACAGGGACCGTACCCTCCTTCCCCTACCACCAACCTCTCGGAAGGACTTACGGACCCACATGTTTAACGTGATCGTACTCCGCATGAACACGGCGGCATTTGTGGTAGCGTGCAAATCTAGCGCGCAAACCACGGGGATACCGCACCCGAGATGGCCAACAGCACGCGGTGTTCCGAGGTGGTCACCCACCAAGTACTAACCGCGCCCGATGCTGCTTGACTTCGGTGATCTAACGAGAACCGGTGTTTTCAGCACGGTACGGCCGTTGGCCCTGAAAGTTGTTCTTGTAAAATATTCCTAATTTTTCAAAAATAAATTAGTTGGTAATAGCCTAACAGGTCAGTCAATTGGATACATTAAACTGATTTGTGTTGATACATACTATTTAAATATATTTTAACATTCATCATTTAATATCGAATTTCAGATATTAGTTTAAGAAAGTGCTCAACTGATCTTCCCTCACCACCTGTGGATGATCGTGACCATTGCCGCTCATCAGCATAGAGCAGACAATGAGGTAATCAGTGAGTATAAAACTTCTTAAAATAAGGATTTTAGAATTTTTCTGATAGCAGTATTTACTTCAAATCCAGTAAAGATGGAACACAAAAGGAATTATTTTAGCTCTGCTGATTGTTAATAAAGCTCTAAACACTCAGTCATTTCATAGTTATCAGTTTCCTGTATTGATAATACTATTATCATTATTCTTCATATAGGAAATAATGTTAAGTAAATCTTCAATTTTGAACAGTTCTTGTTCAAATCTTATGAATTATAAAAAATTATATCTAGTTATACTCGTAGATTCTACTTAATGTACAATAAAATATTATTCTCATAGCAATACTAAAAGTGGACATCTTCACAAAATGGTCCAAACTGTGTTCAGTTCTTAAAATATGCTTTTTTTTTGTCAAAATCTCAAATTCAAAAAATTTTGGCAAAACAATACTTTTCTATACTATAGCATGACTAGGGGTGGGTAGCTCAAAAAGAGCCATATAAGTCATACTACAGTATGAGAAAATATTAAAAAATTAGAGATGAAAAAGGCATCTTTGAAAACTAGGGTAAAAATAGGATGCATATGAGGAATTTTGTGAACATGATACAGTATATTAATACATATTTAGATTCAATTAATTTGTTTTATAATTAGATAGATTTAAAAGTCACTCAATAAATTAAAACCTAAATATGAAATATGGGAGATATATCCAAAAGTATCTGATTCAGCAATCATCAGATTCTTTTTAAAATAAAAAAAAGTTTAATGTTAACGCATTTAAAAATTACGGTTTATAGTGAGTCTTTTCTTCTGTATTTCTGACCCATCCTTCAGTTTCATTCTAGCATATTTGTTTTGATGTTACAGCCACAATCGTATTTATACAGTATAGCTGGGTAAAAAGTTTCAGCTCAGAGTTTACTCGCCAAAAGTATTTTTCACTCACCAGTACCACATAAATACAAGAAAGATCAATCATGCATAAAGAATTGATTATGAAACACTTTCCAACTTCAATGCAATTTTATTTAAACATCTCTAAAATGTGATACATTCCTCGGTAATATTTTAATAATTTCCACAATACTACATTAATTAATTATATTTGAAAACTTAAAACTTCATTGAAAAAAATGAACTTCATTCAAATGATGGCATTGAAATATAAATTGCCTGATTTAAACATTTCTAAAATGCGATACATTCCTCGGGAATGTTTTTAAAATTATCATAATACTACAATAATTTATTATATTTGAAAACTTCATCGAAAACAACTGAAGTTTATTCAAATGACGTCATCGAAATATAACACACCTGGCTCTCTCTATAAAAGCAGCATTTCATTCATAAACATTTTTCCATTCATTTCATTCATCACAATACTATAATAATTTATTTTATTTAAAAACTTAATGGAGGTACAAGTAATTAGACTCTATGCCTAAAACTTCATAAAAAAAAAAATTGTCCTTCTCTCTGTAAAATCAATGACTATGTCATTCATATCAACTATATTGCAGACTCCATGAGCTAAATAATTTTGTGATAAAGAAATTCAGGAATTCTTATACAACTCATCTTACAGCTTGATGTGTTTACATTCTCCATAAGTGACAATTAGGCTTTGTTGTAGAAATAATCAAAGTTTGATGATCATTTAAACTCAAATATATTGTAATTGCGTTGTTTCAGTATGCAGATGCACAGAATTTAAGCAAAAATAAAGCGGTTTTAGGATGGATACAACACTAAATATGAAATAAAAAGAACTTTAAAAATCACGATTTTGACACAAGAGGATGCCATATTTTATTTTGAAGTGGGTCACGTGATCTCTTCATACAGGGTGTCCAGAAAGTTCCAGAAGGGTGCAATATCTCGAGAAATACACTTCGGATCAAAAAATAAAAAAACACTTATTCAATATTTTTAGAAAAGCTATCCAATGATACCAAAATTGACCCCCCTCCCCCCCAAGGGGGGGAGGGGGTGGGGTAACTTTGAAATTTTCAATGGGAACCCCCATTTTTTATTGCAGATTTTGATTCTCCAGAAAAAATTACATACATTTGACCTACAATTTTTTATTTTTGCTCCCACAAACACTGCTATAATCGAGAAAAATGGAAGTGGGGCACAAACGCTTAAAAATAGGAATGTCTCGGGAAATACACTTCGGATAGAAAAATAAAAAATTACGTGTTCAATATTTTAAAAAAAAACTATCCAATAATGCTAAAATTAACCCCCTCCCCCGCTAACCGTTCACTTCAGCGACAACTGTTGACTTCAGTTTAGAAAACGGTTCAAAACTACTATTAGCACTACCCAGGAACAATGATGTGGACGTAGTAGTTGTCTGTTCCCTTTAGGGGTGCTTGATTAACATGAGTCCCCTTGCCTCTCATGATCAGGGTACTTTTTTCTGTAACTCTCCTTGCCTCTCATGATCAGGATGCTTTTTTCTGTAACTTTTAAACGTTTGTGCCCCACTTTCATTTTTCTCGATTATAGCGCCGTTTTTGGGATCAAAAATCAAAAATTGTAGGTCAAATGTATGTAATTTTTTCTGGAGAATCCAAATCTGCAATAATAAAGGGGGGTTCCCATTGAAAATTTCAAAGTTGCCCCACCCCCCTCCCCCTAGGAGGTGGGAGGGTCAATTTTGGTATCATTGGATAGCTTTTCTAAAAATATTGAATACGTGTTCTTCATTTTTTGATCCGAAGTGTATTTCTCGAGATATTGCGCCGTTCCGGAAGTTTCTAGACACTCTGTATAATGGTTACGTGATCGCTTCATATAAAAGGTGTAATTATTATTTTAATTTTTATTTAAGAAACTACTAAATATATTTTGCTGAAATTTCTTTTATATATTTTATGGGATAATTTGAATATTTTCTAAAACTTTCAAAGCAATTTGTGAATTTTAAATCCACATGAAAAATGTTTGAAAAATTAGGTCCCATAGGGTTCAAGTATTTCATTTTTTCAACTCGGGTTCAATCCAAAACTAATTGGGTGATATTATTTATTTATATTCCCATAGGTCCCACAGACCGTCTGAACAACATACTAAAATTTCATTTTGATAAAGTCAGTTTTACGGCAGTTATTGTGTGAACGGACAGACAGACAGACAGAATGAATGAACAAAGTCATAAACACTTTTCAACTTTGTTGTAAAGTGTTAAAAAAGACACCGAAAGTGGATAGCTATTTATTCTTCTCTACTGACATATTTACCATTATCATTTGAAAAATATCATTTACCAATGGCGAATTTGGGGTTTAAAATTATCCAAATGTGAACTATTAATAGATATAACTGAAAGGTTATTTTTTGTGCTGGGTTTTTGGAACAGACAGACAGAATGAACAAAGTCATAAACACTTTTAAATTTTGCTGTGAAGTGTTAATAATAGCATTGCATAACTTTGCCATTTTTTCTCTAAAAAAAAATAATAATAATTGCAGTAAAACTTATCAGCAATTATGTAATCGGTACCACTTCGATATAAAAAATTTGGAATTGACAATCTTTTTTCTGGAGCGATAAATTGCAAATGTAGTACGAAATAAATTGCCCATAGCATGAAATGTCCCGAGATGTGTTTTTCTGACAACCTCCTCCCCATTCTAGCTATCTGTTAGTTTAAAGCATTCATTCTACTTGCTTCTACACTCCGTGTTGTTTGTGTGTGTTTGAACATTTTGGATTATTTTATACACATGTTGTTTATTAAAGAAACTTGGTTGGATTATGTTTTGTATTTGATTTTTTATAGTGATTTTTGAGTGTTTTGTAGTAATGGCTTCTTCTATGGTTTCTGCTAGCAGTACTGTAGCTAAATTTCAGGGAATTTTATTAGAGTAATTTGAAATTTAATTTCTAAAGTGGAAGGCCAATTTTGGGAAGTGAGGGAATTTCTAATAGGATGTTTTGTATTCATTTATTTCAACAGAAGCAGCTATTTATAAATTTTCTTTGGGAATCGGGGTTGATACAATCTGAGATGGTGTGTTCGAGATGTAATGCTTCTATGGCTTTCGCTTCTAAAACTTCTCTTTCGGATGGTTTTAATTAGATATGTAGGAATGTCATTGATTTTAAGATGTGTGATAGTACGAAAACGATTAGGCAGAAGTCGTGGTTTTGTTTTAGCAAGTTCAGGCTAGATGAGATTTTTTGGACTTATGAGCTTATAATGGGCACTAAGACTTTGGATATCATAAGGGAATTTATTTTTACTTCTTCAACTTTGGCAAATTGGAGACAGTTTGTGAATGAAACAATTTTGGATTTTATTAAAGAGAGTTCGGTGAAAATTGGTGGGGTTGGGAAAATAGTAGAGGTTGATGAATCTAAATTTGTAAAGCGGAAATATAACAGAGGACAAGCAATGGATGGGCAATGGATTTTTGGAGGAATCGAGAGAGGATCAGGTAAGTTTTTTTTTTGTAACTATTGTTGACATGGTAGCTAGTGTTTTTAGGGTAGCTGGTGTTTTCATGGTAGCTTTTTTTGGTAGCTAGTGTTGATATGTGCTTACTCTCGATTTTGTATTTTATGAATTTTTACACTCTTTTAATTTTGTATAATTTCGTTAAAGTATGATTTTTTTCAAAGTATCGTTTTTTGGAAATTTTGTTAAAGTACAATTTTTTTTCTAAGTATCATTTTTTTTAACTTCGTTAAAGTACAATCAATAGTTTTTCTAAGTATTGTTCTTTTTTATACTTCTACATTATTTTATATTTATTTATGTATTACATTTTTATGCATTATGTTTTTTGGAAATTTTGTTCAAGTACAATTTTTTTTCTAAGTATCATTTTTTTTAATTTCGTTAAAGTACAATCAATAGTTTTTCTAAGTATTGTTCTTTTTTATACTTCTACATTATTTTATATTTATTTATGTATTACATTTTTATGCATTTTTAATTATATATTTTTATATTTGTTATGCACAAAGTCCAACATGGCGTTTGTTAGAACATTTCAAACACCATAAGCCTTGAAGTCATCCTTGGAGCAAAAAAAAATGGCGGATTTTGCCTAATTTTTTATGCCGAAGCTGTTCCATGCAATCATTATGTAAAATAAAATTAACATAAATATACATATATAAGCAATTAAGATATTTCACATGCACACTTCCCGTAGCCGCAGCCATATGGGTGGTTACCATGTTGTCAGTTTATATAAGCAGCCATGTTGTGCACATGCAATGAAGCTTCATGATAGTTAAACAATTAACAATAGAATGTCCTGCACAACAGCATATGATTGGGGAGGCCTGTAAGGTAACTGTTTGGACGGCCAGGAAGTGCCACCCAATTTAGACCGGAACCCAGTGGGTGAGGCATCCACAGGGACCGTACCCTCCTTCCCCTACCACAAACCTTTCGGAAGGACTTACGGTCCCACATGTTTAACGTGATCGCACTCCGCGTGAACACAGCTGCAGTTTTGGCAGTGGCGAGAATCGAACCCGGGCCTACCGAGTGCAATTCCCGTGCGCTAACCACTGGGCTACGGTGCCCTCCACGACAATCTCCATAACTTTCTTTTTATTCGGCCAATTTAGACTGGAACCCTGTGGGGGAGGCATCCACAGGGATCGTACCCTCCTTCCCCTACCACCAACCTCTCGGAAGGACTTATGGACCCAAATGTTTAAAGTGATTGTACTCCACATGAACACGGCAGCAGTTTTGGCAGTGGCGGGAATCGAACCCGCGCCTACCGAGTGAAATTCCTGCACGCTAACCACTGGGCAACCGCGCCCTCTGCGACAATCTCCATAACTTTCTTTTTATTCACCCAAATTAGATCAGAACCCAGTGGAGGAGGCATCCACAGGGACCGTACCCTGCTTCTCTTACCACCAACCTCTTGGAAGGACTTACGGACCCATATGTTTAACGTGATCGTACTCCGCATCAATGGCGGGAATCGAACCCAGGCCTACCGAGAGCAATTCTCATGCGCTAACTTCCCGTGCGCGAATTTAAATTTTATAATGACCATAAGCTAAGCTCCTAATTCCATCATCCTCGTTCAATCGTTCCATCATTTAAAATATTCATAAAATTAAAATATCCATTTAAAATATCTATAAATTCAAATATCCATTCAAAATATCCATAATTAAAACATCCCAATTTAGACCGGAACCCAGTGGGGGAGGCATCTACAGGGACCGTACCCTCCTTCCCCTACCACCAACCTCTCGGAAGGACTTACGGTCCCACATGTTTAACGTGATCGTACTCCGCGTGAACACGGCAGCAGTTTTGGCAGTGGCGGGAATCGAACCCGGGTCTACCGAGTGAAATTTCCGCACGCTAACCACTGGGCTACCACGCCCTCCACGACAATTTCCATAACTTTCTTTTTATTCACCCAATTTGAACCAGAATCCAGTGGGGGAGGCATCCATAGGGACCGTACTCTCCTTCCCCTACCACCAACCTCTCGGAGGACTTATCGACTCATATGTTTAACGTGTTCGTACTCCGCGTCAGTGGCGGGAATCGAACCCAGGCCTACCGAGTGCAATTATCTCGAGCTAACTTCCCGCGCGCTAATTTAAATTTTATAATGACCATATGCTAAGCTCTTAATTCCACCATCCTCGTTCCATCATTTAAAATATCCATAAAATTAAAATATCCATTTGAAATATCTATAAATTAAAATATCAATTTTTAAAAATTATAAATTAAATATCCATAAAATATTCATTTTTAAAATTAAAAATTATAATTTATAAATTAAAATATCCATTTTTAAAATATCTATAAATTAAAATATCCATTTAAAATATCTAAAAATTAAAATATCCATTTAAAATATTCATAAATTAAAATATCCATTTAAAATTAAAAAATCATCCATATCGTTCCACCAATCCATAAATATAATAATTTCAAATACATCACCACAATTCAAACCCCCATAATTCAATCAGTTAAATTATTTAAAATATCCATTTAAAATATCATATAAATATAATAATTTCGGCCGATGTATACAACACTTATGCTAGGCTCTTAATTCATTTAAAACCGAAAGCACGGTCTCCATGGAGACGGGGAAGAAATAACTGCAGATGGGGGAGAAATGCTGTTGAAGAACTGAGCGGATTGCCGAGAAATTTAAAATCATGACGCCTTTAAAATTGCGATCCTGAGGGCAATTTTCATTATTTCTGGACCAGATTGAACTTGTAAGAATGCCAGATATTTCAACTTACTGAAAATGTAAATTATTAGTCGAAATTATGAGTACTTTTCACTATGCGAGAATTTAAATACCAAAAATTGGTTTTTTGAGTCAAAAGTGACTTTTGTTTTAAAATCTTTAAAAAATATTAGAAATCCAAATTGAGAGTTGATATTGATATATTTTTACTCGCAATTGTCTGTCCTTTCCGGTGGTGTGATTTGTTATTATCTACGATGTCCGGATCGTGGAGAAAAAAGGGCAAAAAACAGTCGAAATCGCATAAAACATTAAATAACAAAAAAAAAAAAAAAAATTTTAAAAATCGGTTTTCACGTGTCCCCTTCCCACCCCCACCCCACCCCTGGGTCTCCGATTGCCAAATTTCGTAGCTCTCCGACGCGCGGTCGCTGAACGTATAGTGTATAAGACAGACAGACAGACAGACAAACACACACACAGACATTGCCTTTTATTATTTAAGATTGGCAAAATATTTGACTTTAAAACATGATTTTAAAAAATACTGTAGTGCATTTATATATTGCTGATTGGCAACACTTATTTATTTTTAGAACATAAAACAAAATTTGAGCATGTGCTTAAATGTTGTTCTTGCATAATTTAAATATGTATTTATAGGTTAAATATAACAATTTTTATTAACCACCTGCATTAAGATACATGCAATAGTTACTTTAAAATAGAAATTAAAATTTAAAATATGATAACAAAGAAAAATAGCTAAAAAATTTAAACAAAAATGAATATATACAACAAAAAGGTTGAAATTACTGATCAGTGTGCCTAAAACATATTTTCAAAAAATATATAAAACAGATTTAACAATATGAAAGATTAATTAAAATTTCACAATTTAGCAGAAACTGATAAGATTAAAGTTGCATTTTTTATGTTTTATTGTACAGGTAACAAATTTATCAAGTTTATAATTTAATGATTAAATAAAAGTAATTGCTCATTTGTCATGATTCTAAGTTCAATTCTAAATTTGTATACTATATTCTTACAACTGTATTATAATGTGGCTACTTCTTAATAGATACATTTTAATTCTTTTTTGGCCTATTTAAATTTCATTATAAATAATTTGGATTTTTAAGTCGAGGTTATATATGTTAAATCACAACACTATATGTGCTTATCTAAAAGAACTGTGGATTGCTTCAGGGCTCTGACCCCTCTTCCTCCACATGATTCCAAGGAGTGTGTCTAATATTCCTTTGGAAAGATTGAGGATGCATCCCTTCCTCCCTCCTCCTTTTTTCCAGTCCAGGGGCCCTACCACCAACACATCGTAAATCTACCCGGGTTCGAAATAACTAGTTATTCCGCACATCAATCAAATTTTACGAAATGTGGTATGAAATGTGTTAGAGCATATAATTTCTTATTTCACTGAACATGGAATAACACTGTTGCTTAGGCGGTAGGAGAGATGCTCAGCAATCAAGAGGTCTCAGGTTCGAATCAAAGCGGGTTTTATTTTTAAAACTTGTGTTGCCATCTGTTACTAAAATATTCAGGTGAAACATTTTGTAATAACATGCAGAACTTTCTGTTTAAAGTTTTATCCTCAAATTACATAACTTGAATAAATTATTAAGTTTATGTTTTTATAAAAATTTATTTTGAAGTTAATTTGATAATTTTTTATTCAGTTAAGTATACTTTATACCAACCAAAGATGAAATATACATTTTCTACTATGACAGATGATGTTAACTTTAAAATTAATTTTCTTGTAGTCCGTAGAGAGCTCATCATCGACACACGCAGATGTAAAATTTAGTTCAAGTTAAATTATTTAAGAAAAAAAATAACATTTTGCTAAATATATTTAATTTTTTTTAATATTATAATTTTACTTATTAGTGTTTTAGTTTTGTAAATGATTTTCGCTTCTTTATGTTGTTTATACTTGAGGAAAAAACTACAGTACAACCTCGAAAATCCAGACATCAAAATCCGGAAACCTCCAAAATCCAGACATTTTCCAAATTTTTGGGTTTCTTTTTTTTTTTTTTTTTTTCTCTCGCTGCCGCTGAACCTTCTTAAATTTCAAAAACGAACGCAAGGAATTCTTGAGAGAGCGAATGAAAAGCAGGAATGAAAATATTCCGTGAATCGTGTTCTTTTCAGGAAGTTCCGCATCTCCATAGCGCAACTCCACTTTTCCGGAAAACATCCGAAGTAGCACCATTTTTCTCGAAAATTTCCTAAGTGGTTGCATCCCGAATGGGCGAAACGTGTCATTCAATTCTTCACTAGTTATGGATAAGGCTCCTGTATATATAGGAGTCTTAGTTACAGACAAGTCATGGCAAGACGCTTTTTTAATGGCATTTCATTTTTTTCTGGGTGTATAGAGCAGAGCACACTAGGCACAGAGGTTTAGATTCTTCAGAATCAGTTACATTTTCTTTTCTGCGCTTTGTTTGGGGACTTTGATTTTAGGTAAAAGTATTCCAACTTTTTCACTAGAAATATTCCGATATCGCTAAAGAAATCCTATTTGCTTTGTCTACGCCCTTCAAATGCGATCTGCCGCACAGAATTCACACTATTCTGCAAAATTTAATAAACACTCATTGGAAAAGATGAAAAAAAAAGTCATTCGTGCATTTGCGAGATGGTAGAAAGTATGTTTAAGTAAGGAATTCCCAAAATTAATAAGAGTTAACTTTTGCTGAAATGCAAAGAAAAATATAGTAGCTATAAAATGTCATTCAAGGCCTTCTGATTGATCTCTTTAAATACTTAACTAGCAATAAACTTGCATGGAAATATACACATCCTCAATATTTTAAAAAACGTTGATGAAATTCCAACATCAAAATCATTTTCAATTAAATCCTATTATTTGGATGAAAATGGCTATTTTGAACCGAAAATTGACCCCAGCAAAAAGTTCCATTGCAGTATATTTATGGGGTTTTAACGTGCTACATTTATGAATTAGTAATTTATAAAAGACAGTTTAGCAATATCGTGGAATTTTTTTATTTAAACACGATCGCCGGTATATTTTGTTTTATTTTTAAATATTTTCCATTTTTTCAATCAGTTTCCATCCACTAATATTTTTATATTTTTTGTGCTTTTTATGCTGGATCTTTTAAACATATTGTTGATGAAATTGAGATATATGTTTATGATAAAGAAATTACATTTTTTTTATTTATTCAGGCATTTAGAATTATAAGGCTTATTAGAAATACATTTGAAGAGCATAAATTAGAATTTGATATATTTGTACCCATAGTTGAATCTCTCATTTCAATTAAAAATGAACATCCTTCTCATCTTAATTTTATTAAAAGTACTTTAAAATATTTTGAAACATATGAACAAAGGTACTTCTGCTAAAATATTAGATGAATATGGTGAGAGCCCACTTTAGTTGAAATGTTCCAAAAAAATACTTCTAATAACTACACTGAATAATCAACTTCATCAATTCAGACATTTTTTTCATTCACTCAATCAATTCAGACATTTTTTTCTTTCAAAAATTTTCTTAATCACTAAATTTGATACTATAATGCATTTTAGTTAACCAAGTATATCTTTTCATATGGATTGTAAAAATATTTATTTAATACATGTTTTTAAAATGAATTATAATTTTCCATAACATTTTAGACCATTCCAGTAGGTTTTAGAAAAAGTGTTCCGAATTACGTAAAAACCCCTTATCCAGATTGCCTGAAGTCCCAAGCAGTCCGGATAATAGATCCTGTACTGTACTAAAAGCAAGTACAAGATATATATTTTTCTACTCATCACATTTTCAGAAAAATATTGTATTTTTTAAATTTGTAAAAATAAATACAACACAAATAAAAAGAATATATAATAAAAACTCTGGCATTTAAAATGTATTTCTTAAATGTGAAAGAATTTCAACAGCTTAACAAAAACTGTTGAAACATTCTTAATTTGCTTTTCTATGGCACTGACATTAAAACCAAATCATAATATATTAATCCTAGTTTTATCTTTTAGATGTGCAAACTATGAATAATTTCAGGTAATATATTCCTTTATTATTCCTGTTTTGGGACTTGGAAAACAAGTATATTATAGTTTTCTCAAAAACTAATATCAAAAGCATTTAGTACATTTAATATTTAGTAATTCATTTAAAAAATGTATTTCTTTTCCAACATTTTGCTTATTTATAATAAAGGCAATTATGGTTAATATTATTGTCAATCGAAATCACACAGTTCTATTAATCAAAATATTCTTCATCTGCGAAAAGGTAATTAGTGAAAAAAACGTGTTTATAAAGCACTATGTTAACTACCTTCGTATTAACTATTGACTTCGATTGGTCCAGTGAGGTTCTGCCTTAACTCCACCCCCTTGTCCATCAAAGTATAACGAAACTGAATTCCGACGACTTCATAGTACGGTTATCGCAGCCTTTCATAAATGACAAGGTGAAATAATATGGATTTTCGAACAGTGAGAAAATAAATCTGGGCAGTTGGTAGTAGAGCCCCAGGGTATCCCTATTTATGTCTGGTTTCCCACTATGGTCCTCGTCCTAACACTGACTTTCCTACACTCATGATTTCCCTTCCTTAGTATTGTCCCCTGCTCCTGGAAGCAGAAAGCTATCTTTTGAGCATTGCATAGTTATATTACCCATTGGCCATACCTTAATCAATCAATCATAAAACTTGTGGCGGAAAGGATGTTACCAGGCCTGAGCCAGGGACCTGGTGCTTACAAGACCGACATTATAAGCATAGAGCAAAAGCTAGCTTCAGCTCCGTTCTTATAATTTGGGTACAGGTTCCAAGCATCTTTGATCAGATGTCTTTGCTATTGCACACTCCCCCACCTGATGAGGAGTCCGGGTCGAATTTCGGCGAGGGGGAGGGGGCTGCCCCGAAAATCCCCACGGGTCCTCATCCAAATTTCAGTTGAGGGCTGAAGGCCAGGCGGCGTGTCACCTCAGGCGTGACGTTAGTCATGGTCAACCAGGAAGGGAGTGGCAAGACCTCTAACTCCGTGTGGTGCTGCCATCTCATGTTGAGAGGCGAAATCGTTAGCGTGAGAAGGTTGTGTGTTTCAAACGTCCAGTCATCATTGTGACGGAAAGGATGTTACCAGGTCCGAACCAGGGACCTGGTGCTTACAAGACCGACATTATAAGCAAAAGTTAGCTTCAGCTCCGTTCTTATAATTCGGGTACAGGTTCCAAGCATCTTTGATCAGATATCTTTGCTGCCGCAAACTCAAGAATATGAGAAAATATTTTTTTAAATGTCTCATAATACTAAAATAAAAAATATTTTAACGTAAACAGGAAGAAAATTTTAAATATAAATTTAATTACCTGTCCAGATAAAGTAAATCCCTTAAAAATGAAATTAATATCTTGATTTAGGCTACATGGATCAGATACCCCATCTATGTGAAGAGGAACGCTGCTTGGTTCGAAACTCCATCCTTGCGGAGGTTCAATTTTCAAGATGTAATCTCCTTTGTCATATACAGGAATTAAGTAATATCCATTATGTGGAGCACAGTCTGTATGATATTTGAGACTACCATGCTTTGTGTATCTATAAATAAGATATTTTTAAAAATAATTAGAATGTGACTAAAAAAGTTTTTTAAACATGAAATAAAACAAATGAGTTTATGGCACATCATGGTGCCTGTAACTTCCCTTAAATTTTAACATTTACATGGACTGCAATTCATTTGGCTTTTAGATGCAATTTGAGCATGATGCATCTATGTTTCATACCCAGACTGCATTTGAACCTCATTTTTGAATTGCTCATATCAAGTTATTTTATGCTTAATTTAAAGGCATTGCACTTAACTTTTCCAAAGAAAAAGGTACAAAAACAGGAATTTTGATATAGAAAAGTAGGAATTTTAATTCCCACCCCCTCATAATTAACATCCTCCTCCCCATAAATATAGTGTTGAAATATGCATAACACAATCATACAGTGCTGAAGCAGCAAAAATCCAATTTTGTGGGAGTTAGCAATAAAATTTTAATTTGTAGCAAGAAAATTTGCATATTGTACGTTAATTTATAGGAATAAAACATTTTTGTAGCAAGGAAATCAGCATTCTGAAAATTTCAGGAAAGAAAATAGTTACACCTTTATCCGATTAAAGCAATATTTAAAGTTTTAAAACAGCTCACAAGAATCAGTCCTGAGGGAAATAAATATGACATGGGAGTATGAGTCAGGTACAGAAGTTGGAAGCAACAATGATGTATTTTATTAAGCAAAGCACAGCAAATGAAAGTTATGATTAAGAAACATAATTAAGCACAAACTGTAATACACCAATGGATCACCAGCCACTCAACTAGATGCTCATGCCCTAGTGTGAGTCTGGCAGTCTGGGTCTTCAGCAACAATGGATCCTCCCCGTTAGCAAACATTATAAGCCAGAAAATTAAATGGGCTAAATATATACTGTGTTGTATAATAATTCATGCATAATTGTACTGTTTATTATTTTATGTGCTTATTGAAAATCAAAGCAATCTAAATAATAGTAAGATTTGGTATTTTTGCAAGTGTTAAAATTTGTCATTTTTATGAGAAAGTATCAAAATTCATGGATTTTATGAAAAAATCCTAAAATTCGAGAACTTTATGAAAGAACACAGTAATTTGCGTTTTTTGAGATAGCATACTAAAACTTAAAATTTTTAAGAAAAAGCTCTTTAAAAGTCTAGATTTTTTTTTAACGCAATTTCTTTTAACTAGTACTGAAATTTTATTTTTGCGAAAAACGCAATAAATTTGTGTCACACAAAAGTAAAAAACAAATTGATTTCTGCAAATAAACATTACAATTTGATTTCCACTCGGGAGTAGTTAATATCAAAATCAGATTTCACAAAGCCACCACATCCAAATATGTCTTCGCACTGAATACAGTGCAAAAAACACCAAAAAAGTAATTTAAAAAACACAAATAATTTAATAATCATAATTATGACACAATTACAACCCGTAAAGTTACATTTAAAAACCTTAAACATATACAGAACCGGAATGATTGAATCAAGACAACAACATTTCGATCCATCAAAGCACCATTAACAATACTACCTATTCACCGCAATAAACTTCTGAGAAAAATACGACATTTTAAAAACGCTACCCCAGAATTTCAACAGACCTCTGCCAGTCCCACAGAGACGTATTCAGAATTGGTGGTGCTTACGATTGGCTGTGCCCAAGATGGCCGCCGCGAGGTGCTGATTTCGGTCCTTAGCGAAAATCTAAATAACACCAATCGTCAACTTCGAGATCTAAAGAAAGATCTTTAGATCTCGAAGGTGACGGGTGACGCCTACCATTCAGCTTCAAACGAGTCCAGTTCCCAGTTAGACTGGCATTTGCCATGACCATCAACAAAGCTCAAGGACAAACCCTTATGTTTGCAGGCGTGAATAAATATGAGAGAAAGTTTTTGTTTCTCTCATGACCAATTGTATGTGGCATGTTCAAGAGTAGGAACTTCACAAAATTTGTATGTTTTAGCTCCGGGAGGAAAATAAAAAATGTGGTTTACAAGCAAGCATTGCGGTAAAACTTAACAAATTAGGATAATATCATTTAATTTGTTAACATTTGCATTGTTGCCTAACGTTTAAGAGAAATTTTAGTTTTCCTTTCAAACTGTACATCAATCATGGACACCTAATAATCACATTCCGAGACGCTGCCCGGAGGGCCTAGCTGCGAAGACACCTGAAGCAGCTATGACTTATATAATGTAAAAAGTTTTTTTCTTACATAATGAAATGAATTTACTTCTTTCACAGTGAAAAAACAATGTATAAGATTCATGGCCCTATATGTTCCGGTGTAATTTTTATCAGAGTTTTGCATCGTAAGTCCCGAGCAACGCCGGGTAATCGCTGCTAGTAGTCCATAAAAAGAAGTGAAGGAACAGCTTTAGTATACGGAATCTTGGCATAATCTTCCATTTTTTTGGCAAGCAAAAATATCGCCAGGGAAGATGGTGTTTGAAAAGGGATTAGGAACGCCATGTTAGGCTTAGTGTGTAAATAATTGAAAAATATACAAATAAAATTAAAAAACACATAAAAGAACATAAATATCATACAAAAACGAAAGGTAGTACTTGTCAACACTGTAAAAATGAATAAAAGATTGTAGAAACAGAAAATTTGCATAGGAATAGTTGTTTCTGTCGAAGGTCGCAATGTGGAAACCATCCAATTTCAGTGCAGCTTGAGCAACAGTTGATCAGTAGCAATTCGAACATGGCCCTATGCCAACACCCTCTATATAGAGGGTGTTGCCTAGGCCCACTTCACAGGCGTACCTTGTTACGCTCACCTGCTAAAACAACATTACAGAATCCAGCCCCACTGGCTGTTGGAGGTCACACATAGCAACAGGTTTTCCGTAGCTCATAGAGCACAGTGAACGTAACATGAAAACAGACCCCCCATATTCTATTTCGGGCCCGGGTACTAAGTCAAGTTGCGGGCCCTACGTAAAAATAATAAAAGGCAATGTCTGTGTATGTGTGTGTCTGTCTTATACACTATAGGTTCAGCGACCGCGCGTCGGAGAGCTACGAAATTTGGCAATCAGAGACCCGGGAGGGGGAAGAAGGAGACACGTGAAAACCGATATTTTTAAAATTTTATAATTATTTTTTATTGTTATTTAATGTTTTATGCGATTTCGACCGTTTTTTGCCCGTTTTGCCCTTTTTTCTCCACGATCCAGACATCGTAGAAAAAAACAAATCACACCACCGGAAAGAGCAGACAATTGCGAGTAAAATATATCAATTTCAAATCTCAATTTTGATTTCTAATATTTTTTAAAGATTTTAAAACAAAAGTCACTTTCGGTTCCAAAAAACCAACTTTCGTTTTCAAATCCTCCTATCGTGAAAACTACTTATAATTTCGACTAATAATTTACATTTTTAAGAAGGTCAAAGATCTGGCATTCTTACAAGTCCAATCTGGTCAAGAAATAATGAAATTTGCCCGCAGGATCGCAATTTTAAAGGCGTCATGATTTTATATTTCTCGGCCAAGGTCCGATTCTTTCCCGACAGCCCCGGCCAGAAATGGGGGGGACGTCACGCCTTTGCATCGGGTTAGAGTGATATTTTAAATGATAAAATTAAGAGCTTATAAAATTTAAATGATTGAGTTATAGTGGATTGAATTGTGGTGATGTATTATATACATCGGGTGAAATTATTATATATATTTTTTAAATGATGGAACGATATGGATATTTTAATTTAAGGATATTTTAAATGGATATTTCAATTTAAGGATATTTTAAATGGATATTTTAATTTATGGATGTTTTAAATGGATATATGAAACTATGGAATGAGGATATTTTAAATGATATTAATGAAAAGCTTAACACTGAAGAAATAAAAAAATAAATAAAAAGAAAGTTATGGAGATTGTCGCGGTGCCTTAAAATTTCATTATTAGTTTTAACGCCATTAAACTAAACCAAACTTTGTTAACTCCACGGGATTGAGGGCGCGGTAGCCCAGTGGTTAGCGCGCGGGAATTGCACTCGGTAGGCCAGGGTTCGATTCCCGTCACTGCCAAAATTGCAGCCGTGTTCACGCGGAGTACGATCACGTTAAACATTTGGATCCGTAATTTCATCCGAGAGGTTGGTGATAGGGGAAGGATGGTACGGTCCCTGTGGATGCCTCCCCACAGGGTTCAGGTCTAAATTGGGTGAATAAAAAGAAAGTTATGGAGATTGTCGCGGAGGGCGCGGTAGCCCAGTGGTTAGCCAGCGGGAATTGCAGTCGGTAGGCCCGGGTTCGAATCCCGCCACTGTCAAAACTGTCGCCGTGTTCACGCGGAGTACGATCACGTTAACATGTGGGACCGTAGGTCCTTCCGAAAGGTTGGTGGTAGGGGAAGGAGGGTACGGTCCCTGTGGATGCCTCCCCCACTGGGTTCCGGTCTAAATTGGGTGAATAAAAAGAAATTTATGGGGATTGTCGCGAAGGACCCTGTAGCTCAATGGTTAGCGCGCGGGAATTTCACTCGGTAGGCTCGGGTTCGATTCCCGCCACTGCCAAAACTGCTGCCGTGTTCACACGGAGTACGATCACGTTAAACAAGTGGATTCGCAAGTCCTTCCGAGAGGTTGGTGGTAGAGGAAGGAGGGTACGGTCCCTGTGGATGCCTCTCCCACTGGGTTCCAGTCTAAATTGGGTGAATAAAAAGAAAGTTATGGAGATTGTCGCGGCGGGCGCGGTAGCCCAGCGGTAGGCGCGCGGGAGTTGCACTCGGTAGGCCCTGGTTCGATTCCCGCCGCTGTCAAAACTGCCACCGTGTTCACGCAGAGTACGATCACGTTAGACATGTGGGACCACAAGTCCTTCCGAAAGGTTGGTGGTAGAGGATGGAGGGTACGGTTCCTGTGTATGCCTCCCCACTGGGTTCCGATCTAAATTGAATGGCACTTCCTGACCGTCCAAGCAGTTACCTTACACCTTTCTGGTAGGTCGCGCCAGCGAGTTTGCCACGGTCAGAATATTCAAGGGTAGCGAACAGGTTGGTCGCCAAAGGCGGCTAGTGTAAAAATAAAGGGGAAGGGGTGCCACTTTTTTTATGTATTATTTTAAGATAGAAATGAATTTAATAAAACATATCATGTACAAGGTTTAACACAATATAACACACAAAAATAAAAAGTATATGAAAGATATGACGGAAAGTCGTTCATATGGCGGATAGTGGTGTGTACATTTCATTTTAAACGAAATATTTTTATACTCAGTTGCGAACTATATTTTAATATTATAGTTCGCATAGTCATATGAATTATAGGAAAAATCTAAAGTGACACCTCCAGAACCAGAAGTGTAAATCATTAGTGACCGCTACTCCCTGCAAAATTCGATGCTAAATTTATATCAGTCATTATCTAAGCTATTCCTATAGTCAATCCTGAGAAATGGGTATTGTAAAGAAAATTGTTATATTTTTAATCGAAAGTAACATCTGTAGAATCAGAAGTAAAAATCATTAAAGAATTCTCATAACCCCTAAGCAATTTTATACTGAATACATATCGATCATCATTTAAGCTCTATCCATGGCCGATTTTGAGAAATAAATGTTTGAAGGGAAATTCCTTAGAAAATTAAATTCCAGAGGGGGAAGGAGGTTCCCTACTTCCTCTTGAATATGATGCTGAATCTATATCAGTCATCATCTAAGCCCATCCTTAAAAAAATAGATGCTGCAAGGAAAATGCAAATTTCATAAATGGAAGTGACATCTTCACAACCAGAAGTTGAAATTCTTAGTGATTTCCTCTATCCCCTTTGAAATTTGATACTGCTTAAATTATTGTCTTAGCTCTATATTTCGCCAATTCCAAGAAATCGATGACGCAAGGAAATTTATGAACCGGAAGTGGGAAAAAATAGGAAATAGAAACTCTTCCTGAATCCAGAATTTGATGCTGAATCCATATCAGTTTTCACCAAAGTTCTATTTATAACCAATCTTAAAAAATGGATGTTTTAAGGAAAAGAGGAAATTTTGAACTGGAAATGAAAACATAACTTGATATAGAAATCTTTAGTGAACTTCCCTATCGCCTCCTCCAGAATTTAATGCTAGATCCATACCAATCCTTATCTAAGCTCCATTTATGATAAATTCTGAGAAATTGATGCTTCAAAAAATTTTGGGGGAAAAGCAGTAGTATTGCAACATTTTTGCCGCCAACATTCACTCAGAAAAAAACAGTTATCAGTGTTGCAGTTGAATTACCTCCAATCAGTGTGCTATGTATAATTGAACATTTTTTTTTAATTATCGGATGTGCTGTGCAAATGCCCAGATCTTCAGCTGACATTTGAAACAAGGCAAGTTTCTAGAGCAAAAACTGACAGAATTTTAAATATTATTTGAAAAAACATTAAATTTCGTACGTTTTGGGATTTGTTTCGAATGCACTTGACGCATTCCAAGAAGATTGCCTAGCACTTAAAAACCCGCGAGTTTCTATGGCAAGAATTGGCTGTGTAAATTGCGAGACATGCATCTTTCTTTCGAAAATTTGGGTCTTTTGTCAGGTTTTTGTAAATAATTAAAACTTTATTAATTTTTTCTAATTTTTGAATGCACTTTGCACATTCCCAAATAATTTCGTCAAAAAAGAAATAAAAAACGTACGTTTCTAGGTCAAGGATTAGCTTTGTAAAACACGGGATGTGCTCAATAGCATACATACATTCTCCAAAGGAAATTACTATGACATGATTTGTAGTGCTCATAAGAGTTTGCCGCTTCTTCATTTTCTCGTTGATATTTGTTTTCAAAAAATCGTTCAGACACGGACGTAAAAAAATTTTTCAAATGGTCCACCAGAAAATCTACGTGCATGTGGCTATACATATATTCTTAAATACATCGAAATTGCATTTTTTAGGTTATCTGATACTTATTTCACCGCATCCAAAGCAGGAAGATTAGCTTAATTCTACAGTTTGAATTCTACAGAAAGTTGTGTTGCAAACTCAGACCACTCGACTGACCCAAAGGGTTTGTAGCAGCTGTTTGAGTGGCCTGACAGAAAGTTGTGTGTATCTTCGTATTCTAACAGTTTTTTATTACTACATTTTTTTTTTAAGAAAACGCATCAAAGCAGCAGAGACAGCGGTTTCTCCCTGTTGGATTACGCATGCCTGAGCTCTCTCCTAAAGGATCGTTTCTTTTTCTTTATTTTTTTTCAGGTTTATGGATCGCATGAGTATAAATTTGGTTTGAAACTAACATTGAGCTATACAGTGTTTTTCAACGTGTGTTATAGTTTCGTGTAAGTTTACGGAAAATTAAAGAATTTTGGTGCATCATTTGGACCCATTGGACTTTTTCTCATTTTGGGGTTCCGATATTAAAGCAAATTCCCAAAAGGGATCCCAAGACAAAAAAAAAACGTCTAAAAACAATGAACTATTATAATATAAAACTGTGGAGTGAGTGCATATTACACTTTAACATTGTTCGACCATGGTCCCTTTGGGAGTTCGCGAAAATCATCCGCAGTTGAAGATACGATTCTGTATTATTCAAGTAGTATAGCGAGTGCTTATCTAAGACTTATTTATGTGGGTTAAAATAGGTTGGTGGTAGGAGGAGGGTACAGTATCTGTGGGTGTGTACCCCACTGGATTCTAGTCTAAATTGAATGGGAATATCCCGGTCATCCAAACAGATGCCTTACACTTTCGGGCAGGTCATATAATCTGGGCCGGAAGAGGAAAGATTTCCTCTAGTTGTGCTACTACAAGCCAATCTGACAACTTGCTTGTACGTTTACGATATTTCGCAGGCGATTGTTCTGCCTATGCTGTCAAGTCGCCCATTTACCTACAAGACAACGCTCGAACATATACTGCACAAATTCTCAACAATGTCTTCAAGGATTTAATACCCTCCTATGGCCGTCCAGGTTCCCAGATCTATCACCAATAGAGAACGTCTAGGACATGCTGTGACAGCAATTGCAGCCTTCCCCGAATACCACTGAATTAGGTGATCAGTTGCAACATCTTCCATAGACATAAGCAATCTAACTGACCCCATGCCGCACTGAATATCAACTTACTATCCGATTACCATTTACTAAAATGTCAGCTTCTTATTATCATATTGATCCCAAATTCTGATCATTTGTATATTTCCTCAAACGACACATACATGTCGAGCTTCGCGGCTCTGGGCTATTTCTTATGGGTGCATATAATTTTTTGTGTGTATAGCTTCAATGTTTTTGCACAGTGATTTGAACGAATTTTTAATCACCTTTCTAAAAGCACAGTGTCAGTATGTCAGAGGACCAAATGCAACCCCCAAAAGCTGAAAAAACTTCTGTTTACTAATTCTATCATGCTGAATTCAAATCTGAAAGTCGTTTTTTAAAATTAATCTTTGGATCTGGGAAAATAGCCTATCAAAGTTTGGCCTTTTTTGCTACTTTTGTGTTTATAATCTCAAGTCGAATGGGTTGCCTCAACATGGTACAATTGCATGGTTATGAGAGCTTAGTGCTTAAAGAAATAAAAGGATATCGGTATTCAGCTCATGGTATTAGAGGTGAAACCACCTCCATGATTCAGCTGATAAGAAAAGTTAATTTTGAGAGGTCATCCTTATTTAAAAATTCAGAATATCAATATCTAAGCCATGGAGTTAGAGAGACTTATTTTCTACTCTATCTTCAAAATCACCTTGCCTTGTAAACATTGCAATTATAGAAACTTTGTGTATAGATAGATTGGTTGGAGCTGAATTATATGACCCATAAAGTTAGAGAGAGTTAGTCTCTTTTCTTCCATGGTATGGCCAGACCAATTAAAAACTTGAGATGAAAGTATTGAGGTATTAAACTTGATAAATTGGTTTGTTAAGGTTATAGGGGAGCGTAAATTCTTTGCGTTATGTTAGGAGTCGGTATAGTATGTATGTTTTGATAGGGAGACCTATAAGAGATAGTAATATTGAATAGGAGGGATGCTTAACTCGTATGTGACTGTGAATATTAGGAGCGGTTGGGAGGATCGGTGGCAGTTGATGTCCGCCGATTCCTGTTTCTCATGCATGGCCGTGGAATACTTAGACGAGCTTAGCGCCCGAAGTGCGTGGAATTTTGCTGGTTTATAAAAAATTTTCATCTGCGATGAAAGTCTTCAAGAAATAAATACTTCGGAAGAACGTAAGATTAAATAAACCAATTGCAGAGAAAGGGAGTCCACAAAATATAAAAACATTTTTTTTTAATTGATACCAAAATTTTCAGTATAGGTAAATTATATACCAAATGATAACCACGAAAATCTGAGTACAATATTTCGCAACTACTAAAGATGGTTATTATTTTGAAATAACTCTGTTTAATTTTAAATAATATTTTGGGGGATTTTTACTTGAACGAGAAAGGAGTATTTTAATTTAAAAATAAAATAACAATAATTATAAATAAATTAATGATTAATTATTAATAAAATTGTGATATATAAAATGTGTCTATAAAATGTATAACAGTAAAATTATAAATGATGCAAATTTTGATTTATTGAACGCTCATATATTTAACAAATTTCTCTATATTAATAAAAGGTTTATAAAAACACTTCGATGTAGTTAACATTTTAGTGTAGCATTCTAATTTATACACAATTTAATATCGATCGGTCGAGTAAATGTTACATTTTTATTACTTAGTATTTTTCAAAAAGATGTTTTTTTCTGTGTGTGCGTAACGCGTAGCGGAAAATTCAAGCTTTCAACAGCTTCGAAAATCTGTATGGAGGTGGCATCTTAGAATATGCAAATATGCACCTCACCGGGATTTTTTTTAAAGTTTCAATTAGTTTAAAGGTTATAAATATTTAAAGTCGAAATTTCGTTGTTTTTAAATCCATTTATCTCAACAAACTATTGTTTGAAGAATGGCAGACGTTTATAGGCAATTGGCGCGACACAATGTGGGTGATAAAATCAAAAATTCTAAGTTCCAGAATTTTACAGATATCATTTTGATTTTTTTAAACGAGCAATTATTTTATTGTTATAGGAATTCGTTCAATAAATCAATTATAGCTCGATAAACCAATCTATAGCACGAAAATATTGGGAGATAGTATTTAATTATCTAATTGTACATTTCAGCATTTATTTCACGAAAGTACAGTAGACGAAAGACATAAAGTGGTTTACATTGAGAAGTTTTCTTATTTCTTGAATTTTATAAGTATGATTTATATTTTCAAAATACAATTATTTGCCATTAAAAGCATTGTGAAAAATCATTTGAATCATAACAACAACCATTATCCCGATTATTACCTCCTTGCTTTTTTGTTCAATCGTAAAGGTCGAAAACCCAGACCACCCGACTCGCCCTAGGGCACGAGCAGCAATTTGAGTGGCCAGGCAATCGTAAAGGTGTCGCAGCACAACGAGAAAAGGTGTTGAAGACCCAGACCGACCGACTCGTCGACAAGGACATGAGTAGCCATCTGGTCGGCCGGAGAGAAAAGGTGTGTTTAAGCTCTATTTAGGGCGTACGGTTTGCATGTGCAGATTAAATGCGCTGCGCTCCCACACATGCAAACCCCCATCGCAATGAATCATTTAGGCATTTATTAAGGGTGAGCGTCAGTAAATTTTCTGCCCTATCCGCGCTTTGTTCACTTTCGCGGCACACATATTTCGCCGAAATTCTGCTCAAACAGTTGCGAAATATTTTCTTATAGATAAAATGCTATGCTTAGATTATATTAAAACTAAATTTAATACCCAATAAAACATAGAATATATGTTTTATTTTAATTTAAAATATTTTTGGTGCTGCCATCTGTTGTCGTAATTTAATTCATACCGACTATTTTTACTTTTTAATGAACATTTTTGAATGTCTATTCCTTCTAATACATTATTAAATACAACAACAGATCATATATAATGCAATAATCACGGAAACGTAATTGAACTTGGACTTGAAGACAAAACTGCAGTCCTCAGTGATGTACATTCAGATCCCTTATCAAATTTATAGAATGATAAATTACCTTTTCGTGATTGTGGCATTATTATATATGATCTGTTGTTGTATTTAACACTGTATTAGAAGGAATAGATATTTAAAAATGTTCATTAAAAAATAAAAATAATCGGTATGAATTAAATTACGACAACAGATGGCAGCACCAAAAATATTTTGGATTAAAATAAAAAATATATTCTATGTTTTGGGGGCATTAAATTTAGTTTTAATATAATCTAAGCATTGCATTTTATCTTTCAGAAAATATTTCGCAACTGTTTGAGCAGAATTTCGGCGAAATATATGTGCCACGAAAGTTAACAAAGCGCGGATAGGGCAGAAAATTTACTGACGCTCACCCTTAAGTTCGCAATTATAAGATGCTATTACGCCCGTGTAGCATGTGCAGCCGCGTAATAAACTATCATTGTTATTTTCAATAGAAGCTGAATTCTATTTCCGTCTAGATTAGTCTTACTATAATGGAATTATCAAACAATAGCCTGGGCTACCAACAGGAAATCCAATGGATTGGTTGCCTTTCCAGTATAGAATAATGCACTTTAAAGAAAAACTTGCATGACTTAATGCTCCATATCACTAAAATCATTTATGTTTACTTGTTCAATTCTGTTACTTGAAATTCCTTAATCACAAATAGTTTAAATACAAACATGTAAATAGTGTTCATTTTTTCTGGTAATATATCAGCCAATTATATTCTATTAGGATTATGTTCACATTGAAAATCTGTAGATTGCTTTTGCATTTTTTAGCGCTCTGCACGTAATACCTGATGTGGATTGGC
The DNA here is from genome assembly GCA_951213105.1 of Amaurobius ferox. Classification (NCBI taxonomy): domain Eukaryota; kingdom Metazoa; phylum Arthropoda; class Arachnida; order Araneae; family Amaurobiidae; genus Amaurobius; species Amaurobius ferox. The sequence continues at coordinate 108,646,474 of OX578138.1, forward strand.
AACCCGAAAACTTGGTATATTCCACAAATTTGTTATTTTTTTATAGAGACAGACAAATTCAGTCTTTTCACGCAGCCGGCATTAAATTTCACAAAAATTGAGGCCAGACTACACAATTTATCCGTGGACTATGACCAAAACCAAGCGTTTATGTTTACAGAACCCGCCTAAAGGGGACGTTCCTCAAACTAGGATAACTCTAGTATCGATGTCGGAATCTGAAATGGGAGCCCTATCCTATGTTTTGGAACGTCTCTCTTTGGTGGGTTCTGTTAGTATTTATAACTTAAAAATTTACTGCAATTTGAGAGTAACGATATAAAATTAACATTTTAAGTTAATCAAACTTCCAATTTTTCCAATTTCAATTTTTGTCGAATCTGCAGTCATGAGGTAAACACAATGTTGTTCAATTCTTATATTTGTAGAAATAATTTGTTGCTATGATCCCTGGAATTTTTCTCCCGAGTTCTGCGCTTTATGTATTAGTAGCATCTTTCAGGGCTGCGAATAATAAATCGGTTTAAATAATTAGTTGAAAAAATGAAATAAAATATTAAACCCGTTTTCACTCTTACATATGTTTAGGCAAATTATTTTTTCTTTCAATTTAAAAAAGAAAATACAAATCAATAAAAAATAAATCATAAGGAAAAATAAGCAAAAATAAAAAGCCTTAAGTTTTTTTCTCGCTTATTAATTTGATATATAATATTCTCCCGAAAAATAATCACAATATGAAAGAACAAATTGCATAGATTTTAATATGAATAACATGTATGGTTAAGGTGTCTCTGGCAGACATCGGGTCGTTACGAAAATTATAAACACTTTGGACGCTTATATCTCCAAACCTAACTGATAAAAATATCACCAACTCTTATTGTCGGAAATATAGTACCATTTATGTATATATAGCGATAATTTCAATATTTTAGTATATTGGCTTTTTTTCTTTTCCTTGTCGAAAAACTATAAAGTTTTTGTCAGAGAGAATTTTAGTCCCCTCTCTTGCACTCGAACTATTTCTAAATTATGAAAGATAAACCATAAGCGATCAAAATGTTTAGTAGGAAATCCAAGTTCTAGTTTAGTAATTTGTTTTTATAGATCTAATACAATTTTCGAGGAATCGTTTAAAAAGGTTGAAATTTTGCCGTTTTTAACACTTTACAACAAAGTTGAAAACTGTTTATGACTTTGTTCATTCTGTCTGTCTGTCCGTTAGCACGATAACTGCCGTAAAAATGACTTAATCAAAATGAAATTTTAGTATGTTGTTCAGACGGTCTGTAGGACCTATGGGAATATAAATGAATAATATCACCCAATTAATTTTGAATTGAACCCGGGATGAAAAAATGAAATACATTGAACCCTATGGGACCAAATTTTTCAATCATTTTTTAAGTGGATTTAAAATTGACAAATTGCTTCGAAAATTTTAGGTAATATTCAAATTATTCCATAAAACATATAAAAAAATTTCAGCAAAATATATTCAGTAGTTTTTTAAATAAAAATTAAAATAATAATTACACCTCTTATATGAAGCGATCACGTGACCATGATATGAAAAGATCACGTGACCAACTTCAAAATAAAATATGGCATCCATCTTGTCTCAAAATCGTGATTTTTAAAGTTCTTTTTAATTCATATTGAGCGTTGTATTCGTCCTAAAACCGCTTTATTTTTGTTTAAATTCTGTGCATCTGCATACTGAAACAACGCAATGACAATATATTTGAGTTTAAATGATCATCCAAATTTGATTATTTCTACAACGAAGCCTATTTTTCACTTATGTAAAATGTAAACAGCAAAATATGTAGAATGAGTTGTATAAGAATTGCTGTATTTTTTTTATTATTTATGTATTTTGCCCGCAAAAGTATTTAACTCATGGAGTCTGCATAACTGATATGAATGAAATATTCATTGATTTTACAAAGAGAAGGACGATTTTTTTCGATGAAGTTTTAAGCATAGAGTTTAATTACTTGTAGCTCCATGGTCTCAAGTTTTTAAATAAAATAAATTATTTTAGTACTGTGATGAATGAAATGATTGGGAAAATGTTATGAATGAAATGCTGCTTTTATAGAGAGAACCAGGCGTGTTATATTTTCTATGACGTCATTAAAATGGATTTCAGTTGTTTTCGATGAAGTTTTCAAATATAATAAATTATCGTAGTGTATTATGATAATTTAAAAATATTTCCGAGGAATGTATCGCATTTTAGAGATGTTTAAACCAGGCAATTTATATTTCAATGCCGTCATTTGAAAAGAGTTCATTTTTTTCGACGAAGGTGTAAATTTTCAAATATAATAAATTAATGTAGTATCGTGATAAGTTTTAAAATATTACTTAGGAATGTATTGCATTTTAGAGGTGTTTAAATAAAATTACATTGAAGTTGGAAAGTGTTTCATAATCAATGCTTTAAGCATGATTGATCTTTCTTGTTTAAGCTTATAAATGCTTATTTCTCGAAAACGAGAAGTGATGAACAATATTAGGTAATTTTTAGCTCTTTGAAAACCATATGAGAGAGCACAATTGGATTTTGGATAGGTTCTTAGTTTTTGAAATATAGTGGCAACAATTTCGATATTTTAATATTTTGTAAAATGTGTTTCAATTTCGATATTTTAATAATTTAAAAAATTGTGAGAAAGTGGTTCTGATTTAGATGGCTAAATATTTTGTACCATTTTGAAAAAGTGGTTCTAATTTTGATATTTGATTATTTAAAATTATTTTTAAAATGTCAAAGAAGATAAACTACTTACATAGAAAAATGTTATTCACGTGAAATCATTTCGAATCGGGCCGTGCCGGAGTTTTATAACACTGTTTTGGGCCTGGGGCGGTCTTGAATGAATATATTTAATTTTGAAAAATTTTCTGGGGTCGAATATATTTATTTTGCTAAGTCGAGCATATTTAATTTTTAAAATTTCTCAAATGGGTTTTAATTGAATACATGAAATAATTATCTTTATTTCAGTTATATAGATTCTTAAAAAATGTTCACACATTCATGTTCACACATATGAATATAAATTATTTCGGGCCGGATCAGACCGAGACTCAATGGTCTTCGGGCCGGGTTTAAGCATTGGTATTGTCGTGCCAGACAGGGACAAAATCAAAATTTTCCGCCCGTTCTGACCTGTATTGGAACCACTGCCGATTTTTCTGTATAGTTTAATGTTTCATTCACAATTTGCGATTTTATTTTGTCGCAGGAAATTTATTTGAATGACCTATGAATTGTTAAAAGATACCTTTAAAAGCACAATTTTATAACAAAATTTAAAAAAAGCAATAAAAATAAATAATAATAATTATGAGAAACGTATATAAACGATTCTTATGCATGCCTTTAAATAATTTAAAAATACTACCTTACTTTACGCGGTCACAATCCAGCTAGCTCTGCAAAAATTTGAAGCAATCTGGGCTTGGCTAAATGAAGATTCCATGCTTTTCAACATTCTACAGAAAAGACATTCACATTTTCTGAGAGTCATAAATTACTTGCCTAATTAAAGACACTTTTAAGGGAATACATGATGGGTTTGCTTTCCAAATCCCTAGTAAATGTTTTTCAGTATTTTTCTCCTGCTGTTTTGCCGACAGCATAGCGAAGAAAATAGGTTTTGTCAAAAGAGTTCTTATCAGAACCTAATTGCTCTTCCATGGTTTTGTTCCCAAACATATATACCAAGGTTACTATATCTATGTACTACAAATCATATGTACTACAAATGATCTGCACTCTCCGGGTGCAAGATCTGCGTCTTCGAATTTCCTCAAGAAAAATGCCAACAAAGATTGGGGACTTCCTGGACCACCGTCGTTGACATCGCCCTCTCCCAGGTGGCTCATTTGTATTTGAATGGGACTTATGACACCGCAAAGAAACCATTGCCCCACGTCCATCGAATGGCTTTGCTTCAACATGGACTTCAAGGATTTTGTTTCACAAAAGAGAATCGATGATTTTGTAGTGGATATTTCGAAAATTAAAGTAAAGTTTTTAAAGTGAAATTTATGATGACCAAAACTGATTCTTATTTCGATATTTTCCGAGTGATTGCCAAATTTTCCGACTTTCTTGGGTCAGGGTGTGTGTGACACCCCCCCCCCCCCCGGTACTTACGTCCCTGGTCTTGGTCTATAGATAGCAAATAAATGACTATTGACTTTCAAATAAAAAAGTATTACCCAAAGTATCTTTTCTCATGAATGGAACGAGCTAGATCCACGAGAATGATGTCACCTAATTTATCACATGATATTATATGTGAAAAGTGAACATATTTCACAATATTAAATAATTTTTTGATAAATTTATTTGAAAAATGTGCAATATCTCGAGAACGATTTATGCTAGCATTTTAAAGTTTGTGTTAATTGTTTTCTAATGAAAAACTACATAAGAAATAACTATTTGCATAACACTTTATTAAAGGTTTTGATTTTTTCAAAATTTCACTCGAAAATTTAGGGGAGTTCTGAACATTAGACTGCGTTTAAAAACAATAGGCTTCCAGTATTCACGGATTGTAATTTTTGCACTAAATTTCATTCGAATCGCTCTATTCGTTCATCAGATATCGTCTCCACAGACTCATAGACACACACACACACACAGACATCACCTCAAAAACGTTTGATTCGTGTTCAGGGATGCTTGAAACGTGCTCCCATCGAAAACTCGAAGTCGAATTTTCGACCCCGTCACAATACTTTTCATATACATTATACTATATATATAAGGAAAGTAATATATTTTAAAATTTTATTTAATATTTCACTTACTAACTGTCATAGGCGTGCGCACGGGGTGTGCTGGGTGTGCTACAGCACACTCTAATGCTCGAATTTTAAATTTTTTTTTGAGACTCCCCAATGGAAGGGGTATACTCCCCAATAAAAAAAAATCGCCAACAAGAGTTCTAAAAAAAAATAGAAAAAAAACCGCCTAATTTTTTGTTGTATCTAAAACATATGCCTGTTTTTAAATCCTATTCGAATAAACGGCGACACTACTGAGCTGACGATTCTTTATTTCACATATGGTGATTAAGCAGTCAAGAAACGAAAGAAATAAGAATAAAGAAATAATCGTCGGACTCTCTTTAAAAAACTAAGTATCGCCGGAGGACCCCAGAAGTTCGGACATCCCTGCTGCAGAGCTGCAACAGAATAATGGTTTTCCTGTTCATTATATTGATAACGAAATTAAAAGACTTCATAATTCAAAATAACATTTAAATTTCCACTTAATAAAATTTAATAAGTAAAGTTCGCATTGCTTCCTATTCCTACATGTAGATGGCAAGCTTTGCAGGACATAATTGAAATTTTACAAGCTTTGCAGGAAATAATTGAAACAACTCGCCTTTCCCACGTCAAGATTAAAGCAAGGGGTCTTGTCCATGAGCTAAATTCGTTCAAGTTTATTTTTTCCTTAAACATGTTATACCCTATTTTGCACATGTTACTGAAAGTTAGTAAATCTCTGCAAAGTCCGCGTCTGAACTTATTTACTGCATTCACTGGAGTTAAAAATTTACGAAATTTTTTATCTGCAATGAGAGATAATCCAAACGATTTTAAACTCATTTTCGATGAAACTATGGAACTTTGTGAAGAGAAGGGAATACTAATCCCTCCTCTGAAGAAGAGAAAACCGTCCACACGTATTGACGACTACATCCTAACCCAGCATCATTTCAGTACGCGAGAAGATTATGAGAGAATAACTTCTTTCTACCCAGTCCTTGATTCAATGATCTGCGGAATCGATTAGCGTTTTGAACAGGAGACGTGTCAACTTGTCATAGCAATGGAAGAATTGTTGAATTTAAATGTTGATTGAAACAACTTGAAATTAATTTCCGACCAATTTAAAATATCTTTCGATGAGTTAGAAGCGGAAATAAGATTGCTGCGAAGTAATAATTGTCCTTTTCTAAAAGGAAGTACGACAAACTGTCATGAGAAACATGACATTTTTAATAAATGTGACTTACACGCTAATTTTAATAATGCTTTTAAATTGAAATGGGAATTAGAACCTTTTATTGATTTAAATTTGACTTTAGCTTTTAAACCTTTTGAATACAGTTTAAGGCAGTTGCTAGGCAAAAATAGCCATTTTCAAAAAAGTACTTTCTCACGCTCTTTGCACATCTGCAAAAAAAACAATCTCACAGCTGCAACTTAGGAGTTTGGTTCCAGTGAGCATACTTGCTCCCCCCCCCCTTTTTTTTAGAGAACACGTGCAGATTTTACATAGCAGGACCACAACGGTCAAAAAATTCCTTTATTGCTGAGAACCTTTTCCCACTGGTAATATAAAACTTGTATGTACGCCCCGCCAGGATAGACATGGGCAGTTTTCAGAAGAAGCTATAATTCCTGTCAACAGTAAGAATTTACTGACTAAAGTTACACCCTCTAAAATAAAGACTTCAGCAAACTTCACAGATGGGCAAAAAATTCTACGAAAAGGGGTATGCAACATGGCACCCCAGCTTTTAGCATGGACAAGGCTACCATCCAATAAGAACGTATTGTATGTACAGGAGTGGCCAATCATACGCGAATATAGTACAGCGCCACTGAGAATATGACGGCAAGTGTAAAATAAAAAATAAAAAAAGATCTCTCTTGGACGCGGCCGGCCTGCGGGTCGGACCGCTGAGGTCCTCTTCTTTTTTTGAGCAGATTTTTTTAATAAAGACTCTGGCCCTGCTCTTCAACCATGAAGGTTGTCTCCTAATTTTTGGTCCATGGAGACCTATAGACATAGTCAGCATTCGGACTATGTGTCCAATTTTTAAAGAATTACACATACAATTTGCTCCTCGAATTTAATAGTTTTGACGACAAATAATTAAGCCTCGTCTTCGACGACTGATTCATAAGCTTCGTCTTCGGACGACTGATTAATAATATACATACGAATTACGACAGTTGAATGATTTGTAACTTAAAGAATTGATCCAATAACGTACCAAGAATAATGTTGTCTCCTGTGATGAGTGCCTGCCTCGCTTCAATTGATCTCAATCGATATAGACATGTCAACATAAAGCATCATTATTATTACTTATGAAAATCCTGCCATTGGACCACCAAAATGGGTATGTTTCCTGCTACTGCTTCAAATATATGTAAGTCAAACTCTTCTTATTTTATAACATCTGAACAGCCACTGAAGGCTGATAATTTGACAAAGACAAACTTTTATTATTAATCATGGAAGATCCTCAGTCATTTGGTGACATCAGAAATTGCTATAATTGAACTTTGAAACCTTAAAATTTAAGACCTTAATGAACTGTAATAGAACTTGTATCATGTAACATAATGTGGAATTAATCCTCCTTAAAACGAGAAAGAACATAAAAAAAATGTTAAAATTTGAGAAGCACAAAATAATGTTAAAAGGTAATTGTTGCATCATTATATATTAATATTGTATAGCATTGGGATGATTTAGATTGTTAATTTGACAACCATTAGTATATTATGATTTGTTTGTTCTTTTAATTACATATAAATATAAATAATAAATGAATTTTTTGGCCAATTTAAATCTCTTCTTTGTTGCCTATGTTCTTTTTGGAATTTTTAATTTAACTTTTATTTCAGCATTGGAGAATGAGGAGCTTAATATTAATCTATACCACTATATCATTTTTTTTAATATCAGAAACATTCACGGCCCTTTCTTTCCTTTATAATGTTTCCTGATATTTTTGGTGCCGAGACTTCAGGAATCGAACCTGGACTCAAAATTTTCTGATTTTTTTTAATGTCAAGTCGAGACTGGAATTTTAAAATTGGTTTAAAAGGAAATTGTACTGTAAACTAAATTTAAGAAGGCAACAAATGATAATGAGGTCAAAATTAATAATTTAAGTAGGCAACAAGAGTGTGAACCAGTTAAATAATTTTTTGTTGCAATTAATAATGATAATAATAATAAAAAAAATAAGTTGGTAAAAAAAATGTTAAGAAAGAGTGAAGCAACACTCAGTGATAGCATAAAAGGATGAATCATAAAATCACTTAAATATACATTTAAAAGTATATAATAAATGCAAATATTAGATCAAAAAATTATGGTAAATTGGACAGATCAGAGTACTCTAATTTAAATGATAAACGATAATTATAGTGAAATTGAAAATAGAAATATATCAAATAAATGCAGTAATTGAATTGCTTTTGCTATGTGGAATTTAACAGAAGTATATTATATGTGATAGTACAAAAAAAAAATATCTCACAATAGAAACTTATTTTATATTTGATATTGTACAAATTTTGATATTTGATATTTTACATCTTTGCAAACTTTATTTTATACTGTGTATACTGTTTTATATGCATTTTGGGGGATATCTGAATAAGACAAGCTTCAAATAAATAACTTTGGATATAAATTATAGTGACAAAATGGAAGCTAACGATAAAAACAAAGATAATAACGACAGTGAAAACAAAAAACTTAGACAACAAGTCCAAAAATTAGTAAATTCCATGCAAGGTAACAAAAATTTTGCAAACATGTCACTTTTGCAACTTTTAAAGAAATTTAATGGTGAGGCAGAGGAAGATATAGATTTCTTCTTCAAACAGTTTGAAGAGATTGCTCAAATTGCCCAATGGGACAGCAGCAACAAATTAATTATAATCAAAACCTTAATGGCAGGCAAAGCACTGCAATTTATTATCAATAATCAAGAAATAGCAAGTACTAGTAATTATGAGGAATTTAAAAATAAACTGACTCTAAAATTCAAAAAGACACAAAATTTTGCAGATTTGCAGCAGGAATTTCAAGCAATATCTCAGGGACCTAGGCAATCTATTAACGAAATAGCAGAAGTAGTTGAGAATGCCACTGCAAAGTATACTAAATCACTAAACAAAAATGATCCAGAAATATCAAAATTCATAGATAACCTTAAAATGACAAAATTTTTGGACGCACTAAGAAATGACGTCAAAATAGAAACAAAAAAAAAGAGGACCCTCCACATTTTTAGAAGCATTAAATATTGCAAGAACAATAGAGAAAGTATTAGAGGAAGAGCAAAAATTAAATAATATAAATACTTCAGAAATGCCACATATAAATGAAATCAGAGAGCAGCAAGACTCCACAAATTTTTTAATTCAAAATCTAATAGCAGAGGTTAACGCTCTGAAAACATTGAATCAGAATCAAAGCAAAACACAAGAGAATTTAGGAGAAGGTAACAGTAATGCAGAAAATAAAAACATGGTTTGCTTATTGTGTAATCAGAATCACATCACCATTGATTGCCAGCAGTATAAAAATATGATAAGAGAGCAAAACAGTCAACAGAGGGGCAGTCAGAAGACCTTTAGAAGTCATCCATACAGAGGAAACAATTTTTATAGAGGAAACAATTATTATAGAGGAAACAATTACTATGGAGGGAACAATAGCAATCAGATGAATTATTCTCAAAGGAGAAATGATAGAAACCAAAATTATCAACAACAAAATTTTACATCTAATTCAAATTATCAGCAAAATTCAAGGAGAGGAGCACATAATTATAACAATCAACAACATTTTTTTAGACAAGGCAATCAGCAACAGGATTTTCTCAGGGGAAGGCGATAAATGAGAACTTTAACTCAACGTCCCATTTGTCTTCCAGTGAAATGGGTGTAAGATATCATAACATGCAGAAAAATAAAAACATTCAAAATGTAAGATACAACAAACATAATTTTAAAACAAAACGTGACAAATCTATTCAAATTCGAAATACTAAAATAAATAAATCAGTACAAACTGAAAAATGCAATGTTAATAAACACACACAAACTCAAAATGCTAATGTGGACAGAGATACACAGACACAGAGTGACATCAAAGAAACAATAGCTTCATGTGCAACTAATGAAACATTACTGCAAGTAAACAAATTACCTCTACTGCAAATTTCAATTAATAACTTTAAAGCAAATGCAATGATAGATTCAGGATCTACAATCTGTTTGATAAGTAATAACCTTTTTGAAAGAATCAAAGAATCAGGAATGAAAATCAAATATCTTTCTAAATGTGTATCTATACATGCAATTAACGGATCAAAAATTCCATTCAGACATGCCATAGAATTAGGATTCAAAATTAATAAGAAATATTTCAAAAACACTTTTTTTATCACAAATGACTCTTGGTACACCACATATGATATGATTTTAGGATTTGACTTTTTGAAAATAAACAAAATTATATTAGATATGTCCAGCAATAAATTAATCATGCCAAACTGTGAATTTCAATTGGGAATAGCAGAAGAAATTAATAATGTAAATAAGATCCAAGTAGATGACAACATCAGATATTGTAAACATAGTCAAAATCAAAATTTTGCAAATAACCAGAATGCAGAATCTAATACAGAATTTGAGAATAGAGAAAATGTAAATAGTAACAGTCAAATTCAAAATGCAAATAAACAACAGAATTCAAGAAAACAGATTAAAAGCAAACAGAAGGCAGATAATTCGATTACTTTGGTGAGCAAAACAAAACTTGAACCTTTTACAACAGAAATCGTCGAAGTCAAAAGCAAGATATCTATCAAAGCAAACACTGAATTTTTAATAGAACCTTATGTGAATTACTTAGATATTGAAGTAGAGAGAGGTATAATTAAGAGCAATAATAACAACAAACTATTTATTTTTATAACTAACAACTCAAATAAACCAGTGACTGTTAGTAAAGAAACAAAATTAGCTAACATTTCAAAAAATTTTGAAATCGTCAATAATGCACAAAATAAGGAAATGAAGACAAATTTTGAAACAGTCAATGCTTTAACCCATGAACAAATTTTAAAATTAAGAGAGGAGCAATTTTCTACAGAGGACTTCAATTTAGATCATTTAGACAAGAAGCAAAAAGCAATTGTACAGAGAATGCTGAAACAAAATTCAGCCGCCTTTTCAAAAAATTATGATACTTTAGGCTGTACAGATAAAGTTGTACCTGAATTCCATATTTTAAATCAATATCCTATTCAATGTAAGCCATATAAAGTTCCACATTTATTAAAAAGCATAGCATACAAAGAAATCCAAAATTTACTGAAGAATGGCATAATTGAGGAGACTACCAGCAATGTAGCATTCCCTGCCTTATTTATCAGAAAGAAAGACTCAAGTAAATCTGACAAACCAGAGAATCAGAAACTCAGAATGACAATTGATTACAGATTACTAAACAGTTACCTAGTAAAATATCACTTTGCAGTAGACCAAATACACGACATACTGCAAGAAGTATCAGGCAAGAAGTTGTACTGTGTTCTGGACCTTAAAAGTGCCTTTTTTCAAATCAAATTAAGAGATGTTGACAAAAGCCTCCTCAGCTTCACCACCGAGTGGGGTAATTTTTACCCACAAGACTTCCGTTCGGTACTGCTAACAGCACTAGCTACTTTGCAAAATTAATACATAAATGCCTGGGTGATATAAGAGATAAAGGAGTAAGATATTTCTTGGACGACATAATTGTCGCAGGCGATACTTTTCAACAAGTACTCGAAACCCTACAATTAGTGTTCGACAGGTTGATATCTTACAACTTGACTCTCGATCCAAAGAAAGTGCAACTTTTCAAGTCAGAGATAGAATACTTGGGATTCAAAATTAATAATAGAGGATATTCACCTTCTGACAAAAATATTCAAAAGATTCAAAATTTTCCTGTACCAAAGTCAGCTAAACAAGTCAAAACTCTTTTAGGCATGACTAATTATTTTAGATCACTGATTGATAATTATGCAGGTATTGTACAACCTCTAATTAATTTAACAAAAAAAAGTAAAAAATTTATTTGGTCTCAAGAATGCCAGAAAGCACTAGAAAAGCTACAAAACATTATTTTAAAAGAGCCTATAGTTAAGAATGCCAACTTCAAAAAACCTTTTGTTCTAATTTGTGATGCCTCATTACAGGCCGTATCTGCCATTCTATCTCAGGAATATAATGGACAAATGCACCCTGTAAAATTTTTCTCGAGAAAACTCAGAGATACAGAATCGAGATATCCTAGTATAAAAAGAGAACTGCTCGCAATTTATGAGGGAGTGAAACATTTCCAGGATTACTTGGTTGGTGCAGAATTTGAAATCCAAAGCGATGCAAAGGCATTATCTTATCATTTAGCATTGGAAAAAGCTAATGATATAGAGAGCAGATGGTTACTTTTTCTGCAATTCTTCAAATTCAAAGTAAAGTACATCCAAGGAAAAGATAACCCCGCTGATTATATGTCCAGAGAAATATTTCAACAAAACACAGTAAATGAACTAATTAATCATATGTTTGAAACTGAAAATAAATTAAACCATGAAAATATATTAAGAGAACAATTAAAGGATAAAAAATTAAGCAAAATAAGAAAAATATTGGAAGATAATGATTTGAACTCAAGATATGAGAACTATAAAATTGACTCAAATGATAATCTATTAAAATTCAAACTTAAAGCAAAAAGCAAAGCACCTAATGCAATAAAAATTGTAATTCCAAGAAGCTTACAAAGAATTACTATACAAGCTGCTCACGTTGCCCACTTTGGCATAAGTAAGACTTACAACAAAATCAAAAGACTTTACTTCTGGAGTGGAATGTTCTCAGACACTAAGAATTTTTGCTTAAATTGTGAGAGATGCCTAAAATTTAAATCTAAACAAATCAAAAGACAAGAAATTCAATTACAGAACAAAAACATACAAGTAGGAGAGCAAATAGCTATAGACCTGGTTGGAAAGCTCGTTAGATCATCTGGTCAACACCATTACATTGTGACCATCGTCGACCACCTAAGCAGGTATCTGGAAGCAATACCAGTAAGATCAATTACTGCACAGAGCATTATCAATGTACTGTCGCAATATATCAGTAGATTTGGAGCGCCTAAAATTTTGATCTCAGATAATGGGTCGCAGTTTACTGCTAAAGAATTCACAGACTTCCTGAAGGATATGAACATTTCCCATCATCGCAGCAGTTTATATCGACCAATGAGCAATGGATTATTGGAAAAATGCCACTTTTTACTCAAGAATTCAATCGCATGCTTAGCTAATGAGTCATTCAACTGGGACAAGCAAATTCTAGTTTTCAAAAATGAATATAATAATTCAAAACACATTATCACAGGATATACTCCAGCACAAATTTTTTTTAACCGTGAAGTGAGAACACCTTTTGATATGCATATGGATACTAAATTCACTAATTTAACCTTGAAGCAATTTGTAGAGGAAGCTAAGAAAGCACATCAAGAGATAATTCAAAAAGTTTACAAAAATCAGGCAGAAGCCAATTCAACGCAAAAGAAATATTTTAAAGCTGCAAGATCATATGAACTAAAAATTGGTGACACTGTATATTTAAAAAATTTTATACCTGCAGCACCTTTAAAACCAAAATTTTCAGGTCCATACACGATAAAAAAGAATCATAAGAAATAAAAATGCAATTATTGAAAATGAAGAGAAAACTATAAAAGTACATTTTGACAAATTATTCGTAGTGCCTAAGATTAAAACACATCTGAAGGAAAACACTCAAGTGGACAATTAAAGCTCAAAACATTTGGCATGCATCTTCTATATGTGACGACATAGAACGGAGAAATTTGTACTTCATGCTGGCGTGAATTGCAATTATAAGAAATTTATTTTCTTGTGCCATAGTATTTTGCTTAAATTAATCTAACGGTAGTAGTTAATCTTGAAATGCGAGTAAAATTATGTACTTAAAGGATAATCATAAATTAGAATTACATGAAAATTTTCTTTAAAATTCAAGGCTTCACTTTACAAATAAAATACATCACTAAAATTGAACAATACTTTTTTTGCTGTACAACTACAATTTTGCTGTAAACCCTTTTGAGATTATAACTTCCACCCCGTACACATTCGTGCACTTAATTCACTGGGAACTTTTATTTAGAAATAATTTTTTTTTAGATAAATTTTGTGTGCCCGTAGTTAATTAGGAAAATTTAATTATCAAGTAAGATATGCTTGAGTGATCACCAAGCATTCGCTTGATTCTCTTTTCTCTAATAGTTAAGTGCTAATTGATGCATTGTGGTAAGGAATCTGTTGCTGAATGTTTTTTTTTACATGGGAGGAGGTCAGAGACGAAACTCAAAAGTATCATCATTTGCAGAAATTAAACATACACCTTTTATTGCAATACACAAACATTTTGAAATTTTTTGGAGAAATTGATGAAAGTGAGAGAATAAAGGGAATAAGAAACTAAAAGTTATGTATTGAGGAAAGAAAACAATTACATTAAAAATGGGAATAATTCGGAACAAAATGAGCTCATACGAACGAAAGCGATAAAAAAAATGAAGGAATCAATTAAGGACTACATCCTAACCCAGCATCATTTCAGTACGCGAGAAGATTATGAGAGAATAACTTCTTTCTACCCAGTCCTTGATTCAATGATCTGCGGAATCGATTAGCGTTTTGAACAGGAGACGTGTCAATTTGTCATAGCAATGGAAGAATTGTTGAATTTAAATGTTGATTGAAACAACTTGAAATTAATTTCCGACCAATTTAAAATATCTTTCGATGAGTTAGAAGCGGAAATAAGATTGCTGCGAAGTAATAATTGTCCTTTTCTAAAAGGAAGTACGACAAACATCATCCGAGAGTGGTTGGATTGGTTTAAACTATCGGAACGTTCGTCAATGTATGGTTCAGTTTATAACTCTATCAAGTGCTTTGCTACCTTGCCAGTTACCAGTTGTTCCTGTGAGAGAGCATTCTCAAAATTGTCTCAGGTGAAGAGTAAATTAAGAAGCACAATGTCACAACAACGCTTAGATTTCCAAATGATTTTGCAAATTGAACAGGAGTTGGCTTCATCAGTTAGTTATTCCGAAGCAATTGAAGAATTCAAATCTATTACACCAGGTGAACGGCGTCTTATTTTATAACATATGTTAAGAGGCAAAACTATATTAAAGGAATTTATCCAGCAGTATGTATTGTTTCGTTTTCATTTCTCAAATTGTCTATGATTTTAGTCATTTTAAAATCCCTATCTGAACCTGGAGCATTGGTCACTGCATTAATTTTTATATTTTCTGGAAAATCTATGCCCGTCAATATATCCTTCGGGTAACAAGAAAAGATTGTACTATGTTGAGCTGCTAAAATTCCAGGCCATTAATTCAAATACCTTCTTTTCAAATAGCGGATCCACACATGGACTTCCATTAGCTTTTAAAGTTACTTCGCCTGCACAACCTATAAGTACTTAAAATAGCTGCTGAATAAACTATTAAGTTCTTGAATCACAGCTTCAAGAGGTGAAAGTCAAAATGTTTTTTTTATTTTTTTCCTAATTCATCTTGATATTGTTATCACTGGAATTTTGAAATTATACTTCATATTTCTTATTTGTGCTCGGAAACTTCTTTATTGCGACAATCTTTGACATTCTCTTTAATTTTTGCAGTTAGACGCTGAAATTTTACGGTTATTTCATCTTGCAATCTGCGATTTTGAGTACCAAGATGTTTTAATTCATTGTGGTAGATAAATAAATCCAGATTGATTATTATGAATAATGTGCTCGCGTTCACTATTATATTATCTTGGGTTGTGAATAGGGTCAATCCATCTCAAGTGGTCCAATTACAAAATTTCTGGTTCGGTGACAAAATTTCAGTTGGCGGCTCGACCATTTAATAAAAAAAAAAAAATCTGATGTGGGCAACACATGACTTTCCTTATATAATGTAATGAATTTACTACTTTTACAGTAAAAAAAATTGTTTTTTCTTATAGTAGATACTAATATTCTTTCCAAGATATTGAATTTTCGACAATGAGTCGTCATTTTCATTGATTTAGCGTCATTTTTATCCATTTTGTGAGATTTTCGTTAATTTGGCAACATTTCAAAAAGTGGCCAAGTTGGCGACATTCCGCCAAATTCGTCGCCAAAATCTCGCCAAGCGTTATGGACGAAGAAATAAGTTATTCTTACAGCGATAAATGACTATTGGCGTTCAAATACAAAAGTATTACTTAATGTATCTTTTTTCATGAATGGAACGAGCTTGATCCACGAGAATGATGTCACCCAATTTATCGCATGGTATTACATATGAAAAGTGAACATGTTTCTCAATAGGAATTTTTTTTATTTAATTTTATATGACTTTTTGATAATTTTTTTTGAAAAATGTCCATTATCTCGAGAACGGTTCATGTTAGCGTTCTAAAATTCCTGTCAATCGTTTTCTAATGAAAAATTACATAAAAAATGTCTATTTGCGTAACTTTATTAGCCGTTTTGATTTTTTGACAATTTTTTCAAAATTTCATTCGAAAATTTAAAGGGTTCTGAACATTCGATTGCGTATAAAAACAATAGGCTTCCAGTGTTTACGGATTGTGATTTTTGTGCCAAATTTGGTTCGAATCGGTCCATTCGTTCGTCAGTTATCGTCTCCACCGACTCACTGACACACACACACACACACACACACATACACACACACACACGCACATACACACACACACAGACATCACTTCAAAAATGTTTGATTCGTGATTAGGGATGCTTGAAACGTGCTCTCCCGTCGAAAACTCGAATTCGAATTTTCGACCCCGTCGCAATACTTTCCTTATACATTATGTATATAAGGAAAGTAAAAATCTGATGTGGGCAGCACATGACTTTTCTTATGCAATGAATTTACTACTTTTACAGTAAAAAAATAGATTATTTTTATAGTAGTTATTTGCATTCTTTCCAAGATATTGAATTTTCGTTAATGAGTCGTCAGTTTCCATGTCGCCATCATCAATGAGTCGTTATTGATTTAGCGTCATCTTTATCCATTTGGCGAGATTTTCGTTAATTTATCAACATTTAAAAAGTCGCCAAATTGGTGACAATCCACCAAATTCGTCGTCAAAATTTCGCCAAGCATTATGGACGAAGAAATAAGCTATTCATACAGCAGATAAATGATTATTGGCGTTCAAATACAAAAATATTACTCAAAGTATCTTTTTTCATGAATGGAATGAGCTAGATCCACAAGAATGATGTCACCGAATTTATTGCATGTTATTACATATGAAAAGTGAACATGTTTCTCAATATGAATTATTTTTTTTTATTTTATAAGACTTTTTGATAATTTTTTTGAAAAATGCGCAATATCTCAAGAACGGTTCGTGTTAGCGTTCTAAAATTTATACCAATCGTTTTCTAATGAAAAATTACATAAGAAATATCTATTTATGTAACTTTATTAGCGGTTTTGATTTTTTGACGATTTTTTCAAAATTTCACTCGGAAATTTAGGAGAGTTCTGAGCGTTCGATTGCGTATAAAAGCTATAGGCTTCCAGTGTTTATGGATTGTGAATTTTGTACCAAATTTCGTTCGAATCGATCCATTCGTTCGTCAGTTATCGTCTCCACAGACTCACTGACACACACACACACAGACATCACTTCAAAAATATTTGATTCGTGGTCAGGGATGCTTGAAACGTGCTCTCCCATTGAAAACTCGAATTCGAATTTTCGACCCCGTCACAATACTTTCTTTATACATTATGTATATAAGGAAAGTAATAATGTCTGTTGTTACTCCTATGCACCAATAGTTCAAAACCACTAATAGTTTTTTTACTTGCTTTCTTTTAAAAATTGCGGCCGTCTTTAAATTAATGTTTTTCTATAATTTATTCTATATTTATTTTCTATAATTATATATATATATAATTTTTGTAATTAACTATCAAACGACTTTGGTTAGCTTGTAAGGGAACGTCCATATATTACGTCATCATTCTGGGGGGAGGGGAGGTGGAAGGATGACGGTCTGATGATTGAGGGGGAGGAGGGGGTTCTGTTAATGATGACGTAATCAAGGGTAATGTACACAATTACAAAAAAAATATTAATTAAGGTCTGATGACGGACGACGGGAGGGGGGGGGGGAGGAAGTAGGCCGATGATGACGGTTGATGACGCAGGGGGAGGGGGGGTGTCGAAAAATCTTTAAAAACTGATGACGTAATATATGGACGTTCCCTAATATACGCATACATTTTTATTTTTTTATGGGCAGCACACCCTAATAAAAATGTCTGCGCACGCCTATGCTAACTGTTTAGTTTGACTTATTAAATAATCAAAAGAAATTTAATGCTGAATATTATTTTATTTGATACTGTTGAAATTTAGGGATTGACTGCTGAAACTGATGAAATAGCACTGTATAGCAACAAAAATTATATTCGCTGAACCTGCTGTCTTAAGTGGACTCGTACCTCACCACCACTTATGAGCTGCCTCCATGTTAACCAATGGGGAAATTTGTTTAGAAGATTCCTTCGTAAATTTTACCTGTAAATGTTAACAGTTTGTTCGATATTAAAGGAGAAACACAAAATTTAAAAGTTTTTCTGTTTAAATTTAAAGTGGTTCAAAAATGAATTTAAATGTTAACAACACAACGGAATTTACACTTAGGGAGCTTCTGTAGCATGTTTGAAAGAAAATTTGAATATTTGGCCTAAATAGAAAAAATAGTAATAAATTTTTCTATTGATATCAGCAAATATTATAATGTTGTCATTATAAAATCTATTTTTAATGATCCAAAAACTATTTCAAGTGCAGATATGTAGAACAG
Organism: Amaurobius ferox; assembly: GCA_951213105.1. Taxonomy (NCBI): domain Eukaryota; kingdom Metazoa; phylum Arthropoda; class Arachnida; order Araneae; family Amaurobiidae; genus Amaurobius; species Amaurobius ferox. The sequence continues at coordinate 108,665,272 of OX578138.1, forward strand.
AATTAAGATAAGTTTACGGCAGCCCTGTAAGTCACACGCTTGTGGGTTGTACAATCTCTGTCTATCAGCAATAGATCTTTATGTGCGGAGGGTGATAAAGTATTTGTTTGACAGCCGTAATCAAGGAAAGTATAGCCCTCTATAGTTCCCTGCTTCTAGGAGCAACACCTCTCTGGTTCTGTGGTTTCATGGGGGACTGTGACAATAGAGTTGTTCCCCAGAATTCGCAGAAGATTCCAAAATAGTTTTGTGCAGGATTTCAGTTCAAGCCCTCTTGCTCTTGATACAAATCTGTTTTTCATTTTTGAGAGAAATATTTGTCTTTCCAATTCTTTTTTTCTTCAAATATTGCAGTACTTCTTGTTGAAAGCATTACATATTTAGTTTTCAGAATGTATAGACTGCCTACAAAAGTGGGTTTAAGATTTTCAGCCCACCGAAACCGTAGCAAGTGTGCATTATTTTCCTTTTTAGTTCATCACAATATATTTTTACTTTCCCTATATACATAATCTATATAATAAAAGGCAATGTCTGTGTGTGTGTGTGTGTCTGTCTGTCTTATACACTATACGTTCAGCGACCGCGCGTCGGATAGCTACGAAATTTGGCAATCGGAGACCCGGGGGGGGGGGAAGGGGACACGTGAAAACCGATTTTTAAAATTTTAATTATTTTTTTTTGTTATTTAATGTTTTATGCGATTTCGACAGTTTTTTGCCCTTTTTTTTCACGATCCAGACGTCGTAGAAAAAAACAAATTACACCACCGGAAAGAGCAGTCAATTGCGAGTAAAAATATATAAATTTCAAATCTCAGTGATAAATTCTAATATTTTTTAAAGATTTTAAAACAAAAGTCACTTTCGGTTCCAAAAAACCAACTTTCGTTTTTAAATCCTCCCATCGTAAAAACTACTCATAATTTCGACTAATAATTTACACTTTTAGAAAGGTCAAAGATCTGGCATTCTTACAAGTCCAATCTGGTCAAGAAATAATCAAAATTGCCCGCAGGATCGCAATTTTAAAGACGTCATGATTTTATATTTCTCGGCAATTTGCTAAGTCCTTCAACGGCATTTTCCCCTCTTTCGGTTTTAAATGAGATAAGAGCTTAGCATATGTATTGGGATACATCGGGTGAAATTATTACATTTATATGATATTTTAAATAATTTAAATGATTGAATTATGGTGGTTTGAATTGTGGTTATGTATTAGAAATTATTATATTTATGGATTGGTGGAACGATATGGATGATTGATAGAACGATATGGATTTTTTAAATAGATATTTTAATTTATGAATATTTTAAATGGATATTTTAATTTATAGATATTTTAAATGGATATTTTAATTTTATCGATATTTTAAATGATGGAACAATGGAACGAGGATGATGGAATTAAGAGTTTAATTTAAATTAGCGCGCGAGACATGCACTCGGTAGGCCCGGGTTCGATTCCCGCCACTGATGCGGAGTACGATCACGTTAAACATATGGGTCCGTAAGTCCTTCCGAGAGGTTAGTGGTAGGGAAAGGAGGGTACGGTCCCTGTGGATACCTCTCCTACTGGGTTCCGGTCTAAATTGGGCGAATAAAAAGAAAGTTATGGAGATTGTCGTGGAGGGCGCGGTAGTCCAGTGGTTAGCGCGTGGGAATTGCACTCTGTAGGCAGGCCCGGGTTCGATTCCCTCCACTGCCAAAACTGCTACCGTGTTCATGCGGATTATGATCACGTTAAGCATGTGGGTCCGTAAGTCCTTCCTAGAGGTTGGTGGTAGGGGAATGAGGGTACGGTTCCCGTGGATGCCTCTTCCACTGGGTTCCGGTCTAAATTGGGTGAATAAAAAGAAAGTTATGGAGATTGTCGCAGAGGGCGCGGTAGCCCAGTGGTTTGCGCGCGGGAATTGCACTAGATAGGCCCGGGTTCGATTCCCGCCACTACCAAAACTGTCGCCGTGTTCATGCGGAGTACGATCACGTTAAACATGTGGGTCCATAAGTCCTTCCGAGAGGTTGGCGGTAGGGGAAGGAGGGTACGGTCCCTGTGGATGCCTCCCACACTGGATTCCGATCTAAATTGGGTGGCACTCCCTGGCCGGCCAAACAGTTACCTTACACCTTTCTGGTAGGTCGCGCCAGCGAGTTTGCCACGGTTAGAATTTTCAAGGGTAGCGAACATGTTGTGTTTGAAAGATAGAATAAAACCTGCTGTGTTTAAAAGAGATAAAGGAAGACATAATATTTAGCTTAAAGAAAATTAGTTTATTAAATTGTAACTTCAAATTAACAAATACAAAAACACTGCTCACAGGCAGGCAACTCAGGAAGAATTAACATTAGAATTTTAGACATTAGAATTTTAGACATTAGAATTTTATCAACTTAGTTGAAATTAAGGAATTAGCATAAAAACTTTACTCAAAACAATCTATTTTAAATTCCATCAGAAAATCATTAACAAAAATATTAAATTTGAAGAATTTTAGAATTTACCCAGGCTCTTATAAATTTATGAAGGTTTAGAAATTTGCTCTCAGAATGAAGTTTAGAATTTTAAATTTACAGAATAAAATTTTTATTAAATACATTTCAAATATTGAGAATTTAAGAAATTAGGAGTTTAAATATAACAGCAATATTCAACAGCTGGGTCATCAGACAGGGGGGAAAAGTTCCAATTATTAGAGCTGCACTGGTTGGAGACAAAAAGTTCTAATAGTGGAGTTGACAGGAATAAAACTACACTGGTTTTCTTGGGATCCGGAGAAAATTCATCAGCAGAGGCCTAACAACTACATCTGGAACGCTGAAATCTTCTTAAAATCAGCCGTCCTCGTCAGACACTACTTCCACGTAACTCGCATAATGAATTTTAATACACACTTTTCCGGAGAGCTACTTCGTGAATTTCGCGATAAAAACTTGAAAAACCATCCTTTAAATTAAAACAACAAATGTTAAAAAAAACGCGAGAGACTTAACGTTCCATAGAAAATCTCGCGTAGAACATAAGTTCCATTCGAAAATCAACAGCGCGATTCTCACAAAATAACTTAATAGTGATCTTTCATCTCTCTTTTACTCTCATCCCCCTTTTCTGGAGCATTTTATGTCATTTCAGAGTACATGATCTTTAAGTCTACAACTCGGAGTTTCGGCCTAATATGGACAGGCGCTCCATAACTGCAACCCCAATGGATGGATGGAACAGCGCGCTTCTCGCGCTAACAGACGACGAAGGATTTCAACAAAAAACTGAAACCGAAAAATTCTGCGCGATTATTTATACATGCGGGAAAAAGGGCGGAATTTAGAGAAACGGCAGCAATTAAAATTCGCTTATGGAAATTAGAATTGCCAAAATAATACTCATAATTCCGAGCGCAGACGATCTGTAAAAACGCGAACCAATTAAAATAAATCACGAATTCCAAAGAGGCGCGAAAAACGCTTAGGTGGCGCAATAATCGCAGTAAAAAGCCCGCAAAACAGAATTCCGAAAATGGCCGCAACTGAAATTTTTGAATTGCAGTGAGAGATGGAAATAACTTGTAACTGAAGAACAAACGGAATTTCTAACCAAAATGGGAAAATGGGACATCAAATTAAAGGGAATTTTAAGGGGAATCAAATAAATAAATAATTTTTAAAATTTACAAATCAAAAGTAATATTAATTTAGGGAATGGAACACTTTTAATTAATAATATTATAAAAAAAATTAATTTAGAAGATTAAAAATATTCTAATTAAAGAATAAACGAAAAAGCCAATATATATTATTTAAATATTACCAAATTAAGAATATTGAGCCAGGGAAAAAGAAATAAAAGTAATTTTTCAAACCTCCAAATTACATACATTCTAAAGCAACCCAACACATTCCTTCCACCTATCCCCCAAAAATTTTTCATTTGAAAAATGAAAAATTTTTGATAATAAAATATCTATCAGAAGTTACCAATTTAAGCATAGCAATATTTATCCGAAATCAAGTTCTATTTCGGGATAAGCAATTTGTTAACAAACTATAAACTAAAAGAGAGTTATATAATAATGAATAAATTTTGTGCATCAGATCACTAAATTTGTGTAGGCAAAAGTAAAGGTAGAGGATTTGACATTGATTCTCATTAGCTATAAATAAAAAAAAAATTTAAGAAAACATTGGACCAGCCAAATAGTTTTCAAAGAATCGAAACATTGAATTTTGAGAAGGTACCTTAAATAACCAATGAGAAACAACTCTCACTTCCACTACAAAATATAAATACCAGCTGGAAAGAAAAAAAAAATGTGTAAATAGAGTGATCTAAAAAAATAAAACAATGTACATAAGTTGTATAAAATAAATAAAATTTCAATATAAGTGTCAAATGACAATTGACACAATAACAATTATTATCAATAAGCAACAATAATATACTAAAATTTCAAAGACACAAGTATCTATTCATGTCCATTCAAAACTAAACATAATATCATCTGCATTCTGCAGTTATCTAATATACACACTGCCACTTTTATCTTTGCAGTACTCTAATACTTTTAACGACAACAAATATATACCAAAAAAATATCAACATATGTGATCAGAACTTACGTCATGGACCACGTAATTAAATGTTTGCAGAAGTCTGCACTCTCAATAACAATAAATAAGTAACTATATATCTCCATCTATAAATATTATCAATTCATATAATTCAAATTAATCTTTTCTCTCAATCATTTATCTAAATCCTGCAGTAATCTGCAATATCAATAACAACAATAACAAATTTTATCTTAAAATCAACTCTTCTTTTACATCAATTACATCCAGTTTGCAGCATTCTGCAATGTATCAATAACAAATACACAGACATAAAAATTATACATTTAAAAAAATTATGTTGCGCAACAATAAAATAAAAATGTCATTCTAGTTTTTCCTTTGTCGTAAATTATATCTTTGTGTTGGAATTATATCATTCTCATGATATGTATTACTTGCTGAATTATCAGATTGTGCACAAGAAAAGAACACAGAATCTCTTTCTGGAATTTTTGTTAATCTATCAATGTGCACCAACTGAACATTTCGTGTATCATTTACATGTTGAATTTTAAAGTTCACATTAGATGTTTTTTGTATAACTTTAAAAGGACCTTTATTAAGTTTGGAGAGTTTCTTACAATGTCCTCTTGGAAAAACAGGAATGTATAAATATACTAAATCTCCAACTTTTATATCTTTTACTACAGCAGACTTATTTCTGTATGTCTCTTGTGTTTTAGTTGCTTTAAGTAAGTTCTTCTTTACTATTTCAAAAGATTTTTTCATACGAATTGCCAAATCCTGACTATAATCACTAACAGTGGTAAAATTTTGTTCATTTAAATTAAAAAGAAGATGATGTGGCAAAATTAATTCTCTACCATAGAGAAGATTAGCTGGAGACTCACCAGTCGAGGAATGGATTAAAGTTCGGTGGGCCAGCAAGGCAAAAGATAAATGTCGATCCCAATCCTCTTGTGTTTCAGACACTAAATGACTAAGTGTGTAAATTATTTTACTGTTTAAACGCTCGCAGACTCCATCCGATTGTGGGTGATAGCTAGTAGTGGTATGTTTTTCAATACTTAATTTTTCATAGAACTTCATGGCAGCATTCGAAATGAAATTAGAACTTTTGTCAGTGATAATGTGTTTTGGCACACCATGAAGAGAAAAGAAGTTTTCTAAACAATTTAAAATAGTTTCAGATTTAATATTAGGGATAGCATAAGCTTCTGGTCAACGAGTAAAATAGTCAGTAATCACCAGTATGTACTTATTGCCAGAGTAAGTTAGAGGCATGGGGCCAATACAATCCATAGCTATTCTTTCCATAGGGTAAGTAGAATTTGGAAACCTCTGTAAAGGAGCTTTTTGTTTTTGTTTAAATCCTCTTTTCTGTAAACAATCAGGACAACTCTTAACATAATTTAAAATTTGAACATACATCCTAGGCCAATAAAAGTGTTGCTGAATTTTAATCAAAGTCCTTCTAAAACCACCATGTCCTGCAGTGATCGAATCATGACAATAATTTAGAATATCGGAGATCAAATTTTGTGGAAGAACAATACGTTCTTTTCTTTGATATTTTAATTTAGGTTTTCTATTAGTACAATATAATACATCATCTTTTAAGAAAAACATTAAATTTTTAGGGAATGGGTCAATAATTTTATCTAAGCATGAGCCAATTCTTATACAATTGGGGTCAGAATTTTGAGAATTACGTACTCTTAAAAGAAGGTTAGTATCAACATCCAGGTCTATAGTGTTTACTTTTACATTATTTACACATCTAGATAGATAATCAGCTGTTAAATTTAGGCGACCAGGTTTATGAATAATTTTGTAATTAAACTGGGTCATGGACATTATCCATCGTGCTATCCTAGAAGTGGGGTCTTTTAATTTCAAAACATTTGAAAGGGAGGCCTGATCACAATAAACAGTAAAATGTTTTCCCAAAAGGTATTGCTTAAAATAGGATGCTGCCCAGACAACTCCTAAAGTCTCTTTCTCGACTGTGCTATAGTTTATTTCTGCATCTTTTAGTTTTTTGCTAGCATAAGCAATAGGGTGCAAAAATCCATCCTTTCCTTCTTGACAGAGAACTGCTCCAAGAGCAAAATTTGATGCATCGGTACATACCGAAAACGGTTTTGAAAAATCAGGGAGATGTAAAATGGGTTCTTTAAGTAATTCGGATTTTAGGGTTTGATAAGAATTTTCTGCTTCAGGGGTCCAAGAGAATTTAATATTTTGCTTAGTTAAATTAGTTAAGGGAAGAGCTTTTAAAGAGTAATTTTCAATAAATTTTCTGTAGAAGCCAGTTAATCCTAAAAATTGGCGAATTTGTTTTTTAGAGGTGGGTTTTTGAAAATTTTTAACAGTTTTTAAATTTGAGGGGTCAGGCTGGACAATACCTTCAGAAACTTGAAAACCTAAATAATTTATAGAAGATTTAAAAAAATTGCATTTACTTGGCTTTAAACATAATTTATATTGAGATAATCTATCAAATACTACCTTTAATTTCATTAAGTGTTCCTCAAAGGTTCTAGATGCAATAACAATATCATCTATGTAAATAGAAATTTGTAAAGGGGAAAGCTTAGCTAGGACGATGGACATAAGTCGTTGAAAGGAGCTGGGGGCATTTTTCAAACCGAAAGGGACTCTTTTCCATTCTCTAGTGGCCAAAAGGTGTAGAAAAGCCATATTTGTGTGTGTCGTCTGGGCGCAATTTCATTTGATAAAATCCAGATGTTAAGTCTAATGTAGAAAAATATTTCGCACCATTTAAACTATCAATCAATTCAGTGATATTTGGCAGTGGAAAAATATCATCAATAGTTTTATCATTTAATTTTCTAAAATCTATTACTAATCTTAATGTTCCATCTGCCTTTTTAACAAACAGTACAGGTGCGGAGAATGGTGAATCACTTTCTTGTATAATATCATTTTCAAGAAGCTCATTAATTTGTCTATCTAATTCATCTCTTACATGATAAGGAACTCTATAAGGTTTTTGTTTAACAGGAATATCATCTTTTAAGTTAATGTTATGAAAAACTGTATCACAACCCTTTAAATCTGAAATAGAATTAGCAAAAATATGCTTATAATCATTAATTAAACTCTCTATTTGTCTTTTTTCATTATAGTCTAAGTGTGAAAGATCAAAATTTCCTCCCCAAACATCAAAATTATCACCACTCTCTGCACTTGACTCAGTAATATTGTTAACTGAAAAGGAAGATACTACTGTGATAGGAACAATTTTTGCTAAATTTGAATGCTTATTTATGTGCAACTCATCAGTTGACAAATTCAATACTTTTACATTATATATATTAGATCTAGATACATTATTTACTGATCTAGCGACTAGAATTTAACTGTTGTTTAAAGGCTCAATCATCACAGTAGGTGAATTAAATTTAACAATCTCTTTTAATTTTAGTTGTACGAAAGCCTCCGATAGAGGAGGAATTGTGTATTTCCTAAGTGCATAGCACAAATTATCCTTATATATCTCAGAATTCAAAGTATTTTCTCTGTTAATTTCATAATTATTAAAGAATTGAGTTGCATCAGATAATGAAAATGGTACAGATTCATCCTTAATTGCGAAAGGCACAGTTACAATATTATTGTATAAAACATTATTAGTAAAATCTATTGACATTTTATAGCCCTTTAAAAATTTCACACCAAGTATTGCTGAATAATTACAAGAATCACTTCATAATATAAAAATCAACATTAAATATTTTGTTATTTAAATTTAAATTAATATTTAATTTCCTGGAAACTTTTATAATATCACTAGAGATGCCTTTTAAATTTATATTACACTTAGTTAATTGGTTGTCTGGTATATTTAAATGAGATAATACATTTGTAAACAACACATTAATAGAAGTACCAGAATCAATAAGTATAGGAATATCAACATTATTAATCATACCAGAAATCGCTGGTAGAGACAAATTCTGTAATGAAATCAAATTTAAATTTTGCACCACTGGTAACACCCCAAGGGCTTCAGAAGGTAAGTTGGAGTGAAAACTCCATTCACCCTTACTTAGTTTAAATTTTGTTTTTCGTTGTCATTTTTATCACCCCTAGGTGTATAAAAAGCGTTGTAACTCATTTTAGGTTTAGTTTCATTTATGTCAGGTTGAAAGTTTTGATTTGGCTGATGGTAAAAAAATTGAGTAGGTTGTTGAAATCCCTGCGTTTGTTGTGGAAAATTATATGGATAGTTTTGTGTAGGTTGTGGAAAATAAAAAGGTTGTTGATACATTCGAGTAGGCAGAGACCTAGAATTTCTGTTGAACCTGTGTGATTGAGGAAATTTCCTACAATCCACACTTATGTGACCTAATAGACCACATGAAAAACACCTTCGGCTATCCTTTGTCAATCTAGTTTGAGGCAGCTGTGGTTTGGTGTCGAATTGAGTTTGCATATCAGCAAGCCTTTTCGTGAGGTTCTCTACCTCCATTCTATTTCTCTTAAGCTCATCATGGAGATGCTTATTTTCAGACTCTCCAAGACTCATTACATATTGGGGGTCATCCCTATGTTGCTTGCTCCACACCTCTTCCTCTGCCACAGCATGCCTTTTTGCAGAGTCAAAACTTTTGTGGTTTTGAGGTAGGATTAGCCGTTTGAAATGAGGCTTCAAACCTTCAATGAAAACCGAGCACAAGACATCAAGTCTTTGCTGGTTTGCCACTTTATCATTTAGTAAGCCAGGTGAAATAGTTTTATATGCGGAAGCCTCAACTCTAACAGCAAACTGACGCACAGATTCATTAGGTCTCTGATAACTTTGCAAAAATGCTCTCAAATTACTTTGTAAACATTCTATTGAGGAAAATCTGTCGCGTAAAGCTTTAAGAATTTGAGAGAAAGATTTCTCTTCCTTTAACTTAGGATTATCTCTAATAAATCGTGCAGCTATGCCTGACAGTTTTAACTTTAAAACTAAGACCTTGTCTGACTCAGACCAATTTGCATGGTCGGCTAACATTTTAATCCTATCTATGTAATCCTCTAATGGGAGGCCAGATTCCTCTCCTGAAAACCCTGGGATTGAATCTAAAAAGTCTCCTATTGTAGAGACTGTTTTAAAATTACTCATTACATTACATTTAGAAGAATCCATTTTTAATCCTTGTTCAATTAAATCATTCTGTTTAATATTAACATTTGAATCAGTATTTTTGTTACAAATAGAATTTACATCATCAGAGGTTGCCTCAATGTTTACTTTAGAAGGTAAATTTCTTTCTAATAAGGATAACCAAGTTTTCTTGGTACTAGCAACCTGACTTCTGGGAATTAAATTCCAATCTTTACCATTATTTGAATTTGTAAAAAATGATGGAAATGGCTCTTTACCAAGAGAGAGCATAGCATACAATAATGTTTCAAAGGGTTTATCTTTAGAGCCATCTCCAGTTTCATTTGACCCAAACACAGAAACATACACACAGTTATTTTCTCCAATATCATCCATAATTGTAATACAATTGAAAGCTTAATACTATTAATAAATATTATTAAACATGAGAGCAATTTCTAGACTGGTACACGGCACCAAAACTACTGTTGTGTTTGAAAGATAGAATAAAACCTGCTGTGTTTAAAAGAGATAAAGGAAGACATAATATTTAGCTTAAAGAAAATTAGTTTATTAAATTGTAACTTCAAATTAATTCAAATTAACAAATACAAAAACACTGCTCACAGGCAGGCAACTCAGGAAGAATTAACATTAGAATTTTAGACATTAGAATTTTATCAACTTAGTTAAAATTAAGGAATTAGCATAAAAACTTTACTCAAAACAATCTATTTTAAATTCCATCAGAAAATCATTAACAAAAATATTAAATTTAAAGAATTTTAGAATTTACCCAGGCTCTTATAAATTCATGAAGGTTTAGAAATTTGCTCTCAGAATGAAGTTTAGAATTTCTAATTTACAGAATAAAATTTTAATTAAATACATTTCAAATATTGGGAATTTAAGAAATTAGGAGTTTAAATATGACAGCAATATTCACCAGCTGGGTCATCAGACAGGGGGGAAAAGTTCCAATTATTAGAGCTGCACTGGTTGGAGACAAAAAGTTCTAATAGTGGAGTTGACAGGAATAAAACTACACTGGTTTTCTTGGGATCCGGAGAAAATTCATCAGCAGAGGCCTAACAACTACATCTGGAACGCTAAAATCTTCTTAAAATCAGCCGTCCTCGTCAGACACTACTTCCACGTAACTCGCATAATGAATTTCAATACACACTTTTCCGTAGAGCTACTTCGTGAATTTCGCGATAAAAACTTGAAAAACCATCCTTTAAATTAAAACAATAAATGTTAAAAAAAACGTGAGGAACTTAACGTTCCATAGAAAATCTCGCGTGGAACATAAGTTCCATTCGAAAATCAACAACGCGCTTCTCGCGCTAACACACGACGAAGGATTTCAACAAAAAACTGAAACCGAAAAATTCTGCGCGCGTATTTATACGTGCGGGAAAAAGGGCGGAGTTTAGATAAACGGCAGCAATTAAAATTCGCTTATGGAAATTAGAATTGCCAAAATAATACTCATAATTCCGAGAGCAGACGATCCGTAAAAACGCGAACCAATTAAAATAAATCACGAATTCCAAAGAGGCGCGAAAAACACTTAGGTGGCGCAATAATCTCAGTAAAAAGCCCGCAAAACAGAATTCCGAAAATGGCCGCAACTGAAATTTTTTAATTGCAGTGAGACATGGAAATAACTTGAAACTGAAGAACAAACGGAATTTCTAACCAAAATGGGAAAATGGCACATCAAATTAAAGGGAATTTTAAGGGGAATCAAATAAATAAATAATTTTTAAAATTTACAAATCAAAAGTAATATTAATTTAGGGAATGGAACACTTTTAATTAAGAATATTATAAAGAAAATTAATTTAGAAGATTAAAAATATTCTAAATAAAGAATAAACGAAAAAGCCAATATATATTATTTAAATATTACCAAATTAAGAATATTGAGCCAGGAAAAAAGAAATAAAAGTAATTTTTCAAACCTCCAAATTACATACATTCTAAAGCAACCCAACAAACAGGCTGGTCGCCAAAGGCGGCTAGGATGTAATATACAGGGAATAATATTGAGGGGGGGGGGTCCTAACAAATAAATCAATGGGTTTCCAGTAATCATCGAGTGTGATAATCGTACCAAATTATTTTCAAAGTACATGGTCTAAAATTCAAATACGAATTTTTGACGGAAGAGTATGTTTCAGGTATCTCTGAACTCGAATCGAACGTATTTGAAGTAATCTGTGTGAGCCTGTGGCCGCGATATCTCATAAACGAATGAAGCGTTTTAGAAATAATTTAATACAACTATCACTCGGGTCCATTTCGCCAGCCCTGCCCATCTCGAGTTTAAAGTTCAAATTAGTCTCAATCGTTAGTGCATCGTTAATGCACGTATGCATTTCGTTAGTGCACAGCCCCCACTTCAGGTATTACAAAAAATAAAAATAACATGGGCGGGGCTGGGGAAATGGCCTCCCCACCCACCCACCTCGAATTATAAGTTCACATTAGGCTCAATCGTTAGTGCACGTATGCATTTCGTTAGTGCACAGTCCCCCCTTCAGGTGCTACGAAAATAAAAATAACATTGGCGGGGCTGGGGAAATGGCCTCCCCACCCACCCACCTCGAATTATAAGTTCAGATTAGGCTCAATCGTTAGTGTACGTATGCATTTCGTTAGTGCACCCCCACCCCTCAAGTAATACAAAAAATTGAAAATATATGAAAATTGTAAGGAGGAAGCACAGTGCTGTACAGGAGATAGAGACAATCTCCATTATACCCCCACGTTAGCAAACAAATTGTTAGATTTTTGCCGTCTTCTACCAATATGGGTGCCGTGATGAATAATATTTTCAATTATGACCAAGCAACAGAATCAAGTTGTTCATCAGGAAGCATGTTCAACGACTTGAAAAATCGTGTCTTTCATCACGCGAATTTGTCAATACGTGTTGATAAATTTATTCCTGAACTTATAGATTCCATTCTTGGAGCTATAAACTTGATTGGTGCTAAAGAAACATACAGGAACGACAAAACAGGCGATGACAAAGATGAATTATTGATTATTTTTATACTAAAGAAGGAACATAAAAACAGAAATAATTGTCTTTCATCAATAGAACAGGAATGCGATAGCAGCCATCATCTTTCTCCAGACCCTAAGAGGCATGAGCATAGCAATCCCCCGCATCCACCGGAACAAGAAGAAATTAAGAAAAACTATTCTTTAGAGAATTGGCGCGGTTTAGCTACAGCAAAGAAACGGAAGCGCAGAAACTACTTAGACTCGGATCCATCTGTATTGACATGTAACAGAAGCAGTAAAGCTAAAAACAAAGTTCTTGGCATTCTCAAAAATGCCAATTAGTTAGGTTTGAAGTCGATTAATATTGATGGAAAGCATCACACGTTCAGCAATACCTGTGCATTTGATTCCATTATTCAAATATTATTCGCAGCCTATGCAGATAGTGAAAAATATTCGGAGTTTGTAGATAACTATTCAAAAGAATTACTTTTTGAATTAATTCGTAGTGGGGTGCGTGATGGTATCACAGTTCAAACATATAGAAAACGGGCTGCTATCTATGGCTGGGGGAGAACCATTTCAAAAAAATGCGGATCTCATTTATGTAAACGCAGCCACAACTGCAAAATATTTATTAAGGAAATTATTTAAAGATTTTTAAAGTGCTACCGAAATAGTGGAATGTTTTAGTTTGTTTGTTTGAGACCCAGACCGTCCGACCTACCAGAAAGCTGTAAGGTAACCGGCAGGGAAGTACCACCCAATTTACCCCGGAATCCAGTGGGGAGGCATCCACAGGGACCGTACCCACCTTCCCCTACCACCAACCTCTCGGAAGGACTTTCGGACCCACATGTTTAACGTGATCGTACTCCGCATGAACACGGCGGCAGTTGTAGCGGCGTGCAAACCACCGGGCTACCCCGCCCGAAATGTGCCAACAGCACGCGGTGTACCCAAGTGGTCACCCACCCAAGTACTAACCGCGCCCGATGCTACTTGATTTCGGTGATCTAACGAGAACCGGTGTTTTCAGCACGGTACGGCCGTTGGCTTGGAATGTTTTAGTTGTAATGCTACCAATAACTTTGCTAAAATTGTCATTAGTTTTTCTTTACGTAACAACAACATGGATTATTTTCAAGATGCGTTACACAGTGTGTTAAATCCAAACATAAAATGCAACATCTGTGGAGGAATTACTAAAATACATTATAATTTTAAGTCTCATATTTTTTTTAGAATTTTTACGTGAACAATGAGCATCCATCACCATCACATTTCAACTTGGATATCAACATACCATTATCATCAGTTCCACATATATTGAATCTAGGTAGTAAGAAATACCAATTGAGGTGTGTGATTAGTTTTCTGGCTCGGTTAGCAAAAACGTCCAATGCGATCGGTCATTGCATCGCCTATTGCTTTCGTCTGTATAAGAATGTGTGGGAGAAAGTTGATGATCTCTCCAATTCCATCTAACTCGTAAGGATAAATACTGAAGTTCAAAAATGCCAAATTTTGGTATACACAGAATAAAAACGATTCATGTTTTACATATCCGAAATGATAGCATTCTTAAGTAGGCGTTTATATTTATTTCAAGAATTATTACATTAATTGTGTTATGATAGCCTCAAATCAGTGGCGGCTCGTGAGCGACATGTAGAGGGAGGTGCTCATCTATATATTTATGTATATATATCCCTCAGTTTGAGCTAACTACGTCGTTCAGACTTCGAGTTCGTCGTTTATCCGGCACTGATAAATTGGTTCCGGCGTTTCCTCGAAACAGCCGTATGCCAAATTATTATTTTACTTGCGTTGATATACGTTGTGCAAGTTTCTTTAAAATGAATAAGAGCCTATCACAACCATGGAAATAATTTAAATACATTTCTAAATAAATGTGCATCAAATTTGTAAAAATTAAATACTCTCAGTGGTATGCATGTGCAGCATTTTTTTATTATTAGCGCAAATATTTTTACACCCAAAATACACACAATTTTTCTCATATACACTCTATGGCTAATAGTTTTGTACCTGATCGTCCTTGTAACCCAAACAGTAACATAATTAGAGAACGAAAACCAATTAAATCTACGGCCGTTTATATGTAGAAACAAAGAAACTATTTTTAATACAAGAATTAATTTAGAATTTACAGAAAATTCTTATGCGTTATGCTTATCTCTATTCGTCTTTAAAATGATACTAGCGAGTTCTGCTTGCTAGTAGTCACTATATATAGCAATCGGCCTTTATAACGATAAGTACGGCCTTTATGATACTAGCGAGTTCTGCTTGCTAGTAGTCACTATATATAGCAATCGGCCTTTATAACGATAAGTACGGCCTTTATAACTCGTTGCGCGGGTGCAACAAAAGTGCATCAAAGTTTAGAGTGAGCAGATCGAGTGGGTCCATTGTAAAGTAGAAAATACTGTGTGAAAATTGCATCAAAATCGGATCAAGAGTCACTAAGATAGATAAAAATGTAAATATGAAAAAGAGGAGGGTCTCCCCTCTTCCACTACAGTTGTTTCATATTACATAATAACAGACGATATTTGTGTGTCGACGTGTGTGTGTAAGGTCTGTAGCGGAAAACGTAAACATCGTACGGCCTTGAAATGTCGTACACGGATATTTCAGGAACCAAGGCGATGCATTTTTTGTAAAACCGAAATATGAAATTGAGGCTACTTAAAGCAAAAGTTGCGCCCAGGGGGTTGATATAATAAGGTTGTATATCTAAGTGATTGCCACCAGCAAAATCTAAATCGTTCAATTAGAAGGAGACTTAAGAAATTTGGGGGGGGGGGGGGGCTAAACGATCTGAAAGTTACGCCCAGGGAGTTGACACAATAAATATGTATATACAATTCACATATACAAATAGTGCCAGGACTATAACCACCAGCGGAATCAAAATTGCTCAATTAGGAGCCGAGATGTGAAATTAGAGGAGGACTACTTAAAGTAAATGTTGCGCCCAGGGGATTGATACGAAAAAGATGTACATTCAGGTGGTACAAAGACTGTAGCCACCATAAGATTCAAAATCGCTCAATTTAGGAACCGAGATGTAAAACTTTGCGGGTTAGTTAAACTAAAAGTTACGCTCAGGGGGGGGGTTGAATAAAAAATATACATGTCCAGGCGATGCACGTATAGAGAGTGCAGAGACTATAACCACCAGTAGATTCAAAATCGCTTAATTAGGAAGCCAGATGAGAAATTTTAGGACTACCTCAAGTAAAATTTATGCCTAAGAAATGTCGGTGCAATATTGGTCTTCAATGAAATTAGAAGCAAAACCAGGAAGATTGAGTAGTGGCCGGTGAAGGGGGGGGGGAGATTTTAAGGAAAACAACGTCAGATCAAAGAATCAAGTATCTGGTTGAAATTGTTTTTTAACATTCTTTAACACATATTTATAATTTGTTCAATCTTTAATGTTAAATAGCTGAAAAAGTAAGACAGCTGAGTAAGTCAAAGAGACCCACCCCCTCAGACAACACATTTCTGAAAGCGTCACTAAAATTATCCACGGGTATGCCACAAATACAATTATCGTGGCTTTTAAACAATTAAGAGGTGAAACGCATTGAAACTCGTCACAAACAAAGCATAGAACTACCCTAAATCAGAAATGATCCCCTTTCCGAAGGACAGAACCACCCTACATCAGAAATTATCCCCCACCGGGCGCTTAGGGAGTGAAACATTTTCAGTAATACGGATGGGTAGGTCAAAACTAAACTGAGTGCCCCAAACAATGCATTTTTCTACCGAAGGCGAAGAACAGAAACCCCCAAAATACCATAAATAACCACCATTTATTCTATTAAGTAAAAAGCACAAAATATGTATCGCAACTTTTTTGAATTTCTATTTTCTGTATCTAATACTAAACTATTTCGTCCTGAACCAAAACTGAAAGGACTAGGTCAATAGAATCAATAAAATAAATCAGAATTACATAAATACAGTAATTTATTTTCAAATATGTATTCAAACATCCAAATTTATTATTTTAAAAAGAAGCGACAGAGAAAACACACATTTATCAAGGAAAATTCGAGGCCAAATTAGCGAAACTTGCCAATTCGAGTCAGTCGTTCACAGTATTTGTTTCTTCTTGGCGGTTTCTTCGTTTCTTTTTGGCATTTCTCCGATTTGAGCCGCGGAAACTGCCGCGGCTCACATCGAATTGGAATATTGCAATGTCTGTTTTTTTAAACTCTAATTTCTATTGCCGTTATATTAACATACCATTCGTTCTATCAGCCGACAGGCAATGTAGGGACGCGGCTTCATTAAGAATCCCTCGTCTTTCCCTGTAATGCAGTATTTTTCCCTATAGAATTAATATGGTATGAAAAGAGCATAAGAGACTCTTTCAAAGCTTTAGTGCTGCCATCTAGTGACAATTTCATCACTTATTTCCAATATTTCGAATTTTAATTGGAATAAAATTCAGATAATTTCCTTAAAAATTGTAATTAACCTATATAACTAAAATAATTTGAAGTGCTTATTCAAGGGGGTCCGCGCGGCCCCCCTGAATGGCCGCCCCTGCCTCAAATGTTTTTGTTTTTATTTTGGAATGATATAAATTTTTTGATGATATGAATTGCAGTTTTATATCATCATTTATAATGCTACGAATGTTTATTGTAAATTCTGGACCAAGTGTATTATTTTTACTAAATTCTTTTAAATTATATTTCAGGTTCTACAATTTAGTACAAAATTTCTTTTAACACGTTCAAAGGCCTAATAGTCTACAAATATTTTTTTATAAAAAACGGAAAATGTAAAGTAAATCAGACTTGGGGATGTTGGTTAATTTTGATAACGTTACAGTTACGTTGTAAAAAATGAGTAATCAGTTAAGTTAAATTTTCCCCATTCCCCCCCCCCCTATTTCCTCAGCCACACACACGTTATTTGTATTAATTGGGGGTGCACATCAGGGACGTACGTAGAATTCGAAATTTGGATAGTTAGGAAATTGGAGGTGGGCTGATGGGGCCGTTCCCCCAGCCACGCACACGTTATTGCACTAATGAAATGCATACGTGAACTAACGTGCACTAACGATGGAACCTAATCAGAACTTATAATTCGAGGTGGGTGGGGAGGCCATTTCCCCAGCCCCGCCTATGTTATTTTTATTTTGGCAGCATCTGAAAGGGGGACTGTGCACTAACGAAATGCATACGTGCACTAACGATTGAGCCTAATCTGAACTTATAATTCGAGGTGGGTGGGTGGGGAGGCCATTTCCCCAGCCCCGCCCATGTTATTTTTATTTTTTGTAATACCTGAAGTGGGGGCTGTGCACTAACGATTGAGACTAATTTGAACTTTAAACTCGAGATGGGCGGGGCTGGCGAAATGGACCCGTGCGATAGTTGTATTAAATTATTTCTAAAACGCTTCATTCGTTTATGAGATATCGCGGCCACAGGCTCACACAGATTGTACCAAAATCTAATCAGGACCAGGGTCACCCACAAATAATTTACCTATAAAATTTAATGAAATTCGGTCAATTAAATTTTGAGTTAGAGTGAATACAAAATCCGCACACACATAGACGTCACGCTAAAAATAGATCTAGAAGTCTCAAAACGTGTACATCCGTTGAAAACTCGAGTTGGGATTTTCGGCATGATTCCAATACTTCCCTATATATTACGATGTTTTGTAGAGAAAGCTAAAAAAATTTGATGTGGGCAGCACATGACTTTCCCTATAAACTTTAATTCATCTTCTCCTTATTTATTTAATAATTCATTAAATTGAATTTAATTGTACAAAATAACACCGAATTTACACTTTTAATCCAATTTTCGTTTTTTTTCTTGTGTGTGTGTGTGTGTGTGTTATCTGGACATATTTTCAAAGGCGGCGTAGCAAAATAGCGAAAAAACTAAAATATATGGAAAACGGCTAATGCTAGAATAATTGGGTTGGTCTTATTCTTTTTATCGTCAAAAATTACTTGCAAAAACCAGCATTTAGTTGATATATTTGAGAATGCGTGAACTTTTATTTTATATTTTAATGATTTTTGCGTGGCATTTTGCAAAAAAGTACTGTATTCCCAAATCTTACCAGGGTAATCTACAAGTGATTTATCTACCAAATTTTGTGAAATTTGATAATTAGTATTTTTAGCTATAGTGGATACATGCGATTTTTGTGGCCATTTCTTAAAAGGAGGTAGGTTCCTTTTTCCTGAATCATACCAAAATCTAATTAGCACCAGGATCACCACAAGTAACTTACCTTGAATAATTTTTGATATTTGGTCAATTACTTTTACAGTGAGAGTAGATACATACATTTCACAGACATATACACACACACACGTTACGCTAAAAATGGTTTTTTCGTGTTCTAGGGGTCTCGAAACTTGTAGATCCGTTGAAAATTCGAATAGCGATTTTTGATATAATTCCAATATCTTTCATGTATTGCAGGGAAAGTAAGAAGAAAATGAATTTTAATTTGTAGCCAAAGTCATGTGCTGCTCACATTAGATTTTTTATTTTCCCTACAATATATGGTATATAATATATAGGTAAAGTATTGGAATCGTGTCAATAATCCCAACTCGAGTGCTCGACTGATCTATACACGTTTTGGACCTCTAGAACACGAAACAAATATTTATAGCGTGACGTTCCTGTTTGTGTCTATCTGTGCAATGTATGCATGCACCCTAACTCAAAAACTAACAGACTAAATTTCATAAAATTTTACAGGTAAGTCACTTGAGGGTTACCCTGATGCTGATTAGATTTTGGTACGATTTGGGAAAAAGAACCTGCTTTTTTAACGAAATGACCCACAAAAATCTTCAAACTCTAAAATGAAAGATTATGCATGCTTAAATGCATCCATTAAATGCTTGTTTTATATGTACTTTTTGACGATGAAAGGAATAGGACCAACCCCATTATTCTAGGACGCTAGAAAATTAAAAACAAATACAAAAAATCTGATGTGGGCAGCACATGACTTTCCCTACAGACACATATGTGCGTTCTCTTTATTTTTTGAATAATTCATTAAATTGAGTTTAGTTGCACAAAATAAAACAGCATTTGCACTTTTAATTCAATTTCTGTTTCTATTGGGTAACTGGACATATTTTGTAACAAAAATGCGAAAACACTTAAAATATCTAGATAACGGTTAGTCCTAGAGTAATGGGGTTGGTCTTATTCTTTTTCTCGTCAAAAATTACGTATAATACAAGAATTTAATTGATACATTTGAGCATGCGTAGTCTTTTATTTTTGATTTTGGCGATTATTGCGGGTCATTTCGTAAAAAAAGGCAGGTTCTTAATTTCCTAATTGTACCAAAATCTAATCAGCACCAGGGGGTCATCCACAAGTTACTTATAAAATTTTATGAAATTCGTCCATTGGTTTTTGAGTTAGAGTGGACATATACATTGCACAGATAAACACGCAGACACAAACACAGACGTCAAGCTAAAAATAGCTTTTTCATCTTCTAGAGGTCCCAAAACGTGTAAATCCGTCGAAAATTCAAGTTACGATTTTCGAGACGATTCCAATACTTTCCCTATACATTACCATGTATTGCAGGGGAAGTAATATACAATTGAAGTGTTAAAAAATCCTACGCATAAAGAGAAAAATACCAATTTCCTTTTGTATTCACTAGGAAAAAGAGAAGGGGATAACGAAAAATGTTCTTTATTTGAAAAATAATTCTGGTTCCAGGGATAATTCCAACCCAATAAAGACATAGGATCCTCGCATTGATTAGAAAAAGGGGAGTAAAAAATTTTGATGTGGGCAGCACGATTTTCTTTGCAGCCTCATATTCACATTATGTTTATACCTTCAATAAATCGAGTTTAATTGCACAAAATAACAACCGTAATCATATTAAATGACACTGAATTTGCACTTTGAATTCAATTTTCATTTTCATTTGGTAACTGGACTTATTTTCAAAGGTGGCCTAGCGAAATTGTGATAAGACTAAAATATCTCAAGTACGGCTAGTTCTAGAGGAATAGAGTTCACCTTATTCTTTTCATCGTCAAAAATTACGCATAAAATAAGCAGTTACTTGATATATATGTAGTCTTTTATTTTTAAATTTAACGATTTTTGCGGAACATTTCGCATAAAAGGCAGGTACTCTTTTACCGAATTGTACCAAAATCTAATCAGCACCAGGTTAACCTATAAGTGATTTATCTACCAAGCAAGTTTTGTGAAATTTGGTCTATTAGGTTTTCAGCTGGAGTGGATACAGGATTTCACAGGCAAAAAAAAAAAAAAAAAAAAAACACTGATGTAGGCAGCACATGACTTTCTCTACAGACTTATATCCATGTTATCTTTATTGTAAATAAATGTAATTCAAATTTCGTTCTCATTTGGTAACTGGACTTATTTTCAAAGGTGGCATAGAGAAAATACGAAAAAACTAAAATATCTCGAGAATGGCCAATCCTAGTGTAATGGGGTTGGTCTTATTCTTTTCATCGTTAAACATGTTGGGGGGGAAAAGTGCATTTATGATATATTAAAAACATTCTAAATGATTCCAAACATTCTAAATTCCTGAAAGTTCTTACTCAAGGTTCTTAAAACCTAAATGTCATCTGAAATATTTCTGGAATATACTAAAAAATATCTGAAAATATAAACCATTCCAAGTTCCTAAAATCTGAAAACATTCTAAAAATAAACTGAATTCTTAAATAAACAGAAAGTGGACCTATTGACCAGTTTCCCTAAGTGTACAAATATGTACTCTACATGTAATTAAATGGAACTTTCCTAAAAATAAAAACATTAAAATAAAAGAGAGAACACAGATTTTAGGTTTTCAAAATCTAACGTTTATTAAAATTTTAAACTTCATTTTTAAAATAATTTTCAAAACATTTTACATCTCATTAACTAACAAATCTAATAAACAACTTAAATAAATAAATAGAATGGCCGGTCGTATAGTGGTAAAAAAAAAACGTTAGAATATTAAATTTTAAAGTTAACAATATTAAACTTATACAATTATTTGCCTAAACTAGAATTTGTGATAAAAGAACATAAGTTAGCCAAAAGGGAATTTAGAACAAAAGTTAAAGAACCACAGGTTCAGGTGACCTAAAGTATATAGGTCAAAAGGGGTCTTATTTCTGTGCTAACTCAATAAAACTTTAAATAAGGCAAAAGTAAACTAGTCTGAAACTTGAGGGAAAAGAATTATATCACCAAGGGTCCAGTAGAAGAACGGCAGAGATCGGCGGGAGGGAGGCAGAATCACCAAACGTGCTGCAGACCCAGGGAAAACCAGAAGAGGAAAATCCATGGCACAGGATCTTATTTCTGTCCAGTAGAAATCTGGAAAAACGATCGCTCCACGAATTTAGACTCCACCGGAGATTCTCCAAATCAGCCGGACGTCCAGCAATAAACATCATTTCTCCAAGTTGCAGCACCGAACTTCTGACATCAGAACGAAAACCAAAAATATATGTCCGTCTATTGAGCACGGAAATATTGATTCCATTCTTCATGTAAAGAGCTGCACAACTCGGGTAAATAAACAAATTGCCACTTCTTCGGCGGACATCGCATAAATCGCGGAACTTCTTGGATCAACATTTAGCAGACAGGAAACTAATTAGCAAGACTGAAGAGGCAGGAATTCAAAACATCTCCATTCAGTCATGGAAGATGCTACATTTTCAGAGGCTCGTTAAAAATGATTTTTGTTCTCTGGACGTAGACAAAATACCGGTGCATTCCAAAGGAGAATATTTGAAAAAAACTGAACAAATTTCGTTCCATTATGAATCGCGCGCGCGCCGTAGCGCAATTGCCACTTCAAAGTATTACATCTCCATTCTAATCAAAAAAAGGGAAGAGTAAGAGAGATCGAAAAAGTGCGCGATTTTGCTTATATACTGCGAAACATCGCTGCCACAGATTGTAAACAAAATTATCGATGAACGATAAAATAATTAATGACAGACGATTTTAATATTACGATCAACCAATTAAAAACTCGAAACGTTAAAGAAGAGAAATGGAATTTCAGAGCAGACGAAAATTAAAAAGAAATGAAGTGAAACGATTTGGAAAATACGAATTCGGCAACAATTTAAATATGGACGATTCTGAAATATTTAAAATGCTGAAAATAGAATAAAACCGAAAAACTGCAATGAATTAACGAATTTTTAACAGAGAGCAATAAATTTGGAATCAAATTAAAGGGAATAAAAAGGGCAATAAATGGAATTGCAAATTAGCCAATTTAAATAAATTTAAATTGCTAAAACCTGAAAAGAACGAACTTTCGCCGTTTTTTACACAAAACCTATGGAATAGAATATATTTGAACAAAGAATATCAAAAACCTAAACAATTGGAAAATGGATAACTAAAAGAGAATGACTATGTAAATAAGACCCCTGAACACGTTTAAACAAATAGCAAAACTCCTAAAATTGTTAAATATCCAAAAGTATAACCCAACAACTCCTTCGAACGTCCCAAAAAAATTTTTCATTTGAAAAATGAAAAATTTTAGCTAACACATGACAAAATTCCGCGAAACGAAGGAGAAAAAAATAAAAATAAAAAATTTAACTACATCTGTAACATGAGCAATAAAAATCACATAAAAAAATCAAATTCCTTATAAATAAATCAAAAATCAAATAATCACTTCACTAAACACTTTCATAATAACAATTATCATATTTCTCAACATTTCGTCTAAACTCTTAAACATACATATGGATTCAACATTAAATTCTTTAACTTCACTATAACTCTATACCATGAAAATTCCATTAATTCATTTTAAGATGCTCCAACAAATACGTCATCAAAGAGAAGCAGTAGAAAAATAATAAACAGATCTCTATATCATTAGCTGTCATGAATAAACATAAATTTTAACGAAAACTTTGGACCAGCCAAAGAATTCCAATAATCTAAACAATAAATTTTGAAATGGTACCTTCAACATAACAACCAATAAATATAAATCAACAAATTCATCACCAATCTTTTCCTCTACAAAGAAAACTATCATTCGAAGCATAATACTCTATTTAAATAATATCAATTTTGGCTCAAGTTACAAACAAAAAAATTTGTGGAATATTTACCCCAAAATAACAAACTCAATTCCCTAACAATTTGGAACTGAACACAAATTTAACCGACTTGTTTACAAATTATACTATAAACTGATTACTTGGCAAATTAGGTCGTTTAAAAGACAAAAATACACCAAAATGACCTTATGCATCATTTTACACTACAACAATAAACGCGATTCCAATAAATATGGTGCAACATCTTGCACTCTCAACAACAATAAACTCAAATATCATAACTGTATCTCTCTGGAAATCTCAAAAATTCTCATAAAAATCAAAAAAAAATTAAGACAAGGGGCCGAGGGTTGTGAGTCCTCTCAAAGGTTGTGAATCTTTTTTGAACCCCAAAAAAATAGCACAAAAAAAAAATCCATCAAGTAGTACATTTAAATTCACTAACTGCCAAGTGTATCACATTACTTTAAACAAAATACCAAAGAAAAAATCATGTTACAAATCCCCATTTAATTTTCAAAACCAAAAGAACTCAAATTGCATTGCACAATTTTAAAATATTCCACTTAAAAAAAATTTAATTCTCCTATAATAAAATAAATTTATCCACTTTAACGACCAAAAATTTTTAAAGACAGTATAAAAATATCAGATTCAGAATTAAGAACAAACAAACTGATCTGTCACCACTCTATTTGAGTATGAAAACCAAACACATGATCAATGTGAAGAACAAGATAACTCAAGTTGACATTTATGTCACACTCATATTGGAGTGTAAAAACACCTGCATTACCCAATCTTTCAATTAATCACCAGTATTTCATCATCTACATTCACATATCAGTGAGCATTTAAATCTCAATTCCAAATCAGAACAAAAAAATTTTAAGTCGAAAAACTACTGCTTTAGTTCTATACAATTTAACTTAATAAAAAAAATATTCTCATGTTAAATTTACTCAATTAATTTCATTCTATTTCATCAAAACAATTAATTCTTAAGTTGCTGGGAGCGTGGGTTACAGGAACAACAAAATAAAAAAAATTGTTAATGAGATGGGATTAGAACAAAAAATGTAAATACTATAAAGTGCGTTCTTCAAATACTTAAAACTTCCTAAACTTATGAATTAAATTTAATTTCAAACACTTCAAATAATAAAACTCAAATCAAATTAACTTAAATTAAGGAATGCTTAAATAAAAATTCTAAATGAAAAAGTCAAATTCAAAAATTCCTAAGTTTCCTCAAAAAATTCTAAATGAAAACATTTAAATTAATCCTAAAATTTCAATTTTAATCAAAATATTAAAGTAAATTCCTTTAATTTAGTTTAAGAACATTCTAAAACATCCTGCCTTAGTTTAAGAACATATTAAAATCTCAACAGTAATCACTTTTAGAATAAACAGGTATGGAATCATTTTACTGAAATTTCATTTTTAAGAACAAAAATTATCAAGAACATCTATTACAGTTAGCATGAATAAGCCCCTAGACTGGTCAAACGGCGCCAATTGTTGGGGGGGAAAAGTGCATTTTATGATATACTAAAAACATACATTCTATAACTTCTTAGAACCTAAAAATCATTCTTCTGAAAACACTCAAAAATATCTGAAATTTGCAAAAGTTCTAAAACTTCTAAAGTTCCTCTGACCTGAAAACATTCTAAAAATAAAAAGTGGACCTATTGACCAGTTTCCCTAAGTGTACAAATATGTACTCTACATGTAATTAAATGGAACTTTCCTAAAAATAAAAACATTAAAATAAAAGAGAGAACACAGATTTTAGGTTTTCAAAATCTAACGTTTATTAAAATTTTAAACTTCATTTTTAAAATAATTTTCAAAACATTTTACATCTCATTAACTAACAAATCTAATAAACAACTTAAATAAATAAATAGAATGGCCGGTCGTATAGTGGTAAAAAAAAAACGTTAGAATATTAAATTTTAAAGATACAATTATTTGCCTAAACTAGAATTTGTGATAAAAGAACATAAGTTAGCCAAAAGGGAATTTAGAACAAAAGTTAAAGAACCACAGGTTCAGGTGACCTAAAGTATATAGGTCAAAAGGGGTCTTATTTCTGTGCTAACTCAATAAAACTTTAAATAAGGCAAAAGTAAACTAGTCTGAAACTTGAAGGAAAAGAATTATATCACCAAGGGTCCAGTAGAAGAACGGCAGAGATCGGCGGGAGGGAGGCAGAATCCCCAAACGTGCTGCAGACCCAGGGAAAACCAGAAGAGGAAAATCCATGGCACAGGATCTTATTTCTGTCCAGTAGAAATCTGGAAAAACGATCGCTCCACGAATTCAGACTCCACCGGAGATTCTCCAAATCAGCCGGACGTCCAGCAATAAACATCATTTCTCCAAGTTGCAGCACCGAACTTCTGACATCAGAACGAAAACCAAAAATATATGTCCGTCTATTGAGCACGGAAATATTGATTCCATTCCTCATGTAAAGAGCTGCACAACTCGGGTAAATAAACAAATTGCCACTTCCTCGGCGGACATCGCATAAATCGCGGAACTTCTTGGATCAACATTTAGCAGACAGGAAACTAATTAGCAAGACTGAAGAGGCAGGAATTCAAAACATCTCCATTCAGTCATGGAAGATGCTACATTTTCAGAGGCTCGTTAAAAATGATTTTTGTTCTCTGGACGTAGACAAAATACCGGTGCATTTCAAAGGAGAATATTTGAAAAAAACTGAACAAATTTCGTTCCATTATGAATCGCGCGCGCGCCGTAGCGCAATTGCCACTTCAAAGTATTACATCTCCATTCTAATCAAAAAAAGGGAAGAGTAAGAGAGATCGAAAAAGTGCGCGATTTTGCTTATATACTGCGAAACATCGCTGCCACAGATTGTAAACAAAATTATCGATGAATGATAAAATAATTAATGACAGACGATTTTAATATTACGATCAACCAATTAAAAACTCGAAACGTTAAAGAAGAGAAATGGAATTTCAGAGCAGACGAAAATTAAAAAGAAATGAAGTGAAACGATTTGGAAAATACGAATTCGGCAACAATTTAAATATGGACGATTCTGAAATATTTAAAATGCTGAAAATAGAATAAAACCGAAAAACTGCAATGAATTAACGAATTTTTAACAGAGAGCAATAAATTTGGAATCAAATTAAAGGGAATAAAAAGGGCAATAAATGGAATTGCAAATTAGCCAATTTAAATTGCTAAAACCTGAAAAGAACGAACTTTCGCCGTTTTTTACACAAAACCTATGGAATAGAATATATTTGAACAAAGAATATCAAAAACCTAAACAATTGGAAAATGGATAACTAAAAGAGAATGACTATGTAAATAAGACCCCTGAACACGTTTAAACAAATAGCAAAACTCCTAAAATTGTTAAATATCCAAAAGTATAACCCAACAAACATTACGTATAAAAGAATTGGGTATATTTAATGGATATATTTGAGGATACGTAGCTTTTTAGTTTAGATTTTGACGAGCCACTTCGAAAAAAAGGCAGATTATTTTTTTCCAAATAGTGCCAAAATATAATCAGCACCAGGGTAACTCACAGGCGGTTTGTCAACCGATTTCTGTGAAATTCGGTCCATTAGTTTTTCAGCTAGAGTGGATACAGGCAATTTTTGTGGACCATTTCGCAAAAAAAAGCGGGTTCTTTTATCCTGAATTGTACTCAAAACTAATCAGCACCAGGTTTGCCCACAAGTGACTTACGTACCAAATTTTATGAAATTCAGTCCATTAGTTTTTTAGTTAGAGTGGATACAGAATCTGCACAGACAGACGTCACGCTAAAAATAGTTTTTTCGTGTTATAGAGGTCTTGAAACGTGTAGATCAGTCAAAAACTCTAGTTGCGATTTTCGGCATGGCTCTAATACTTTCCCTATACATTACCATATATTGCAGGCTAAGTAAAAATCTGATGTGGGCAGCACATGACTTTCCCCGCAGGCTTTTCTTTATTTCTTTAATAATTCGCTAGATTGGGTTTAATTGCACCAAATAATACTAAATTTGCATTTTTAATTCAATTTTTGTTTTTATTTGGTAATTGGACATTTTTCAGAAATCGGCGTATCAAAAATGCAAGAAATCTCAAATATCTTGAGAACGGTTAGTCCTAAAAAATAATGGAATATGTTATTTTCTTTTCCTCATCAAAAATTGCGTATAAAACAAGAATTTAATTGATACATTTGAGCATACGTAGTCTTTTTTTTTTTTTTTTTTTTAGAATTTGTAAATTTTTGTAGGCCATTTAGTAAAAAAAGGCAGGTTGTTCTTTTCCGAATTATACCAAAATCTAATCAGCACCAGAGTATCCCACAAGTAACTTATCTACCAAATTTTGTGAAATTTGATCAATTAGTATTTTAGCTAGGGTGGATACATGAAATTTTTGCGGACCATTTCATAAAAGAAGGCGGGTTCATCTATTCCGAATCGTACCAAAATCTAATCAACACTAGAGTACCCCACAAGTAACTTATCTATCAAATTTTGTGAAATTTGGTCAATTAGTATTTTAAATAGAGCGGATAAATGACATTTTGGGGACCATTTTGCAAAAGAAGGCCGGTTCTGTTTTTACGAATCGTACCAAAAACTAATCAGCACCAAGTGACTTACCTACCAAATTTTATGAAATTCGGTCCATTAGTTTTTGAGTTAGAGTGGATGCATACATTGCACATACACACAGACACACACTCAGATGTCAGGCTAAAAATAGTTTTTTTGTATTCTAGAGGTCTCGAAACGTGTGGATCCGTTGAAAACTCGAGTTGCGATTTTCGACATGATTCCCATACTTTCACTATACATTACTATGTACTGCAGGAAAAGTAAAAAGGACAGGATCTGTATATCCCGAATCGTACCAAAATCTAATCAGCACCAGGGTCACCCATAAGAGACTTATCTATCAAATTTTATGAAATTCGCTGAATTAGTTTTTCAGTTAGAGTGGATACAATATCTGCATACATACACACACACATTATGCTAAAAAAAATTTTTTTTTTCATGTTCTAGAGGTCTTAAAACGTGTCGATCCTTCAATTTGTGATTTTCGGCACGATTTCAATATTTTCCCTATATATTACCATGTATTGCAGGTAAAGTAAGAATATATGTATGACAGTGAAAATTTAAAGTATTCCTGCTGCACATTAAAACATCTGATGTGGGCAACACTTGACTTTTCCTGCAGACTCATATTCATGTTCCCTATTTCTTCATTAATTCATTATATACAGTTTAATTACAGAAAATTACGTCCACAATTATTTAAAATGACACTGAATTGGCACTTTTAATACAATTTTCGTCCTGAGTTGGTAACTGGACATTTTTTCAACTGTGGCGCAGCGTAAATGCGAAAAAACTAAAATATCTCGAGAACGGCTAGCCCTGATGTAATGGAGTTGGTCTTATCCTTTTCATTGTTAAAAATTGTGTATAAAACAAACATTTAATTAATATATTTGAGCATAGGTTGTTTTTTATTTTAGATTTTGAAGGTTTTTCGGGCCATTTTGCAAAAAAAGATAGGTTATTTTTTTCCGAATTGTATCAAAATCCAATCAACACCAGGGTAACCCATAAGTGACTTATCTACCAAATTTTGTGAAATTTAATGTATTAGTTTGGGAAGGGGGGAGCCCCCTAGTTTATAAAGAAACAATTACAAAGCAACTTTTTATGCAAAATTTGGGTTAGATCTTGTATGAAATTTCATATCACTACTGAAAATCAAACATTTTCTTTCATCAGGGAGGGCTTAGTATATTTTATCATGGAAGGGGTCAGTCCCCTCTGGCCACTGGTTGGCTGCAATCCTGTGTTTCTGTCATGAGCTTCTGACGACTCTGAACTTGTTCACGATGAAATTTGAGCATTGCATATGATAGAAATTTGCAGTGTCAATGGAGATCAGTGAGTCTGGCAGCACCCCCCCCCCCCTCCACCAGTGACTTAAGTCCTGTGTGTATACTCTAAAATTTTTGAAATATGCCAACATTGACAATCCCAATGTCTATTGCAATTGCTATTGATTTAAAGGTTTAAATAAACACTAGTTGCCGATGGAAATAAAATATTTTACTCTAGTATTTTTGAAGTGGAAGATTTCTTTTTTCTTATAGAACGATGTATGCAATCACAATTCAATAAACAGGAATCTTACGATGTATGCAATCATAATTCAGCAAACAGGAATCTTACACATCAATTTTCCCAATTTGGTGTTATTAAAAAATGTTAAGGTAATTCTGCTGCTGGCTCCAACTTTCAACTAAACTTTATTTGAAAATTTACGTAAATTTCCAATAAAATAATCTAATCATCAGTACGATATGGCATGGCATCAGACAAGAGCAGTTCAAAACTCTTTCTTTCTCTTTGGAGGGCTGAAACTGAACTGGTTTATTCAATGCAATGCCCTATGCCCAAAGCTTTGTATTGTGACATTCCCTCACCTGGGATAAGGGTATGGGAATTTATGGCTTTAGTTCGTCCTGAAATAGGATACAAAGAGAGGCTTACTGTTTGGTGGGAAAGTCATTTGGATGATGGGCAGCTCAGTTAGAAGAAAGGACTGTGAAAACAGAGCTAAAAGCTGAATTCTTGTAACCATACCATTTTTACAAGCGACATCTAGGGAACAGATTGTCGTAGATTTGAGTTCCATTGAACGGTAAGCGGGGCCTTAAATAATCTGAAATTAAAAATATTTCGTTATTAGTTACAGCATAAACATTTGGTTAAATATATCAATCAGTTTCTGAGCAACCACACCAGCAAAGAACTTCTTGCCTGAAGAAGGAGGGTATTTTTTGCTTCTGAAACGATTGATATATTTAATCAACTATTTATGCTGTAACTAATGAATTAATTTTAATTTCAGACTACAGAAATATTCCAATTCCCAGTACCGTAGGCTAGCATAAGAATATCCCCCCCCCCCCCCCCCCAGGTAACACAGAAAGAAGAAACACAAGTTCTCTGAAGCTGAAGAACTGCCTTTTGCGGGAGGAATGGAACAAAGCGAAAATGACTTGACTCTTCAAAGGACAAACTTCCACCTCTGTGCTTCGTACCATACCCATTACCTTAGGATGGAATGAACTCATTGATGTATTACTGCTTTGGTGGTCTAGTGGGTTGCTATACCTTAGTTAAACAATTGGCGATTTATAAAACATAGTTACTCATTTTATTTCTAGATGGCACCAAACAATAAGCCAAAATTAGGAAAGATGCCTTTTTTGAAAATTAATTTAATATATTTACTAACTATAAAGAGTGTTCTAATTGTATTAGAAGATTCAGAAAAGCGTATTTTACAACAAAGTAAATTTCAGACTTTCATATTCAGTATTTTTTTTTATTACTGCTCATTTTTATAAAATTGCATTGATGGTATAGGGAGTCAATGAGTGAGACTCCCCCTTAAAATACATAATTCATAGGTAAAAATAAGTTGCGCAAGCAAAAAAAGAAAAGGAATCTGTTAATCCAAAATTAAGAATAGAAAACTCAAAATTAAAAATAGAAATAAAGAAATAATATTTAGTTACATAATTAATAATTATTCATCGCTATCGTTGGGAATCCCCTTTATGAGGGAAGTTCCCTTCGAAAAAGGGGATTCCCCAGTAGTTACTGAGGAATCCCCTTATTCTATAACATTATAGCAGTGCTGCCTAATTTTTGAAGTGTGGTAAAAACGTGAATTTTTTTTATATATTGTTACCAAAGACTATAATTTATACTAGACCGCTCATGGTCACATACATAAGTATGACAATGACTTTGAAATCGTGTTAGATCAAATAAATTTTTCAAAAAAGGAAGACTTTTTTGAACCATGTAACTTCAAATTCGTGTAAAAAAAGAGTTGGGTGTATTATAAAATATTTAGGAGCTAATGAACACTTATAAAAGGTATAAAACCACAGATTGACCAGAAAAGATAATTATAGAATATTTAAATATTTGTTTCAACATGCTTGTGCAGTATCGTAGCCAGAATTTTACAGAGAGTGGGGGGGGGGGGGGGTGACAATGGAATGGATGACATTTAGAATGCTGGATGATTTTGTTTTGCAATAAGGATTTTATTGATAACTAATGTCAATGCACAGCAAATGGGGGAGGTGTCATTACCTCCAAAAGCCCCTGTCTATGCCACTAGTAGTTTGCAGAAAAACGGTTACAATGAATACTTTGGAAAGGAATAAAAAGACCATGGTTTGAAAGAAAAACTTGTATATAAATATAGGATATTAAAATATTTTTAAATATTTGTATAGTTCATAGGCGCGGCCAGAATTTGAGATGGGGGGAGGGTGACAATATAATGAAGAACATTTACATTGCAGGTTGTTGCATTGGAACAGGGCTGCCCATAAGGCGGAACAGACACCACTTGAGTCTGAATGGGAAGACCTGTTCCCCAATGAATACATATCATGGATTGAACGGAAAACTTGTAGCAGGACATTGAAACATTCTTTGTTCAATATCCTATAACATTTTTTATATTTATAATTACAAGTTTTTTGTCCAATCCCTTTTATTTTTTTTTCAAAATATTCATTGGAGAATGGGATGTCCCATTTGAGTGGTGTCCATTGACAGGCGGCCCTGTCCCAATGCAACGACTAGCATCTGTAGATTGGAAAATGAAATTCAGAGTTGTAAATGCCATCGTCGCTCCTTCACCTCTCTGAAATTCTGTCTATGCCTATAAATTATGCAGATATTTAAAAAAAATGTTTCAATTCATGGTCCCTTTATTCCATTTTAAAGTATTCATTGGGGAACTCGAGTGGTGTCTGTTCCCCCTTATGGTGGCCCTGTTCCAATGCAATGACCAGTAATGTAAATGTTCTCCATTAATCGTTACCCCCCCCCCCCCCCTCTCTGAAATTCTGGCTAAGCCTAAACTGTATGGATATTTAGAAATATTTCAATATCCTATATTAATATACAAGTTTTCCTTTCAACCTTTGGCTTTTTATTGATTTCCAAAGTATTAATTGTAACCGCTTTTCAGCAAACAGTAACAGTCGCATAGGCAGGGATGCTTGGGGGTCTTGACCCCTCCCCCATTTGCTATACATTGGCATTATTTATCAATAAAATCCCTATTGCAAAACAAAATCTAGCACTAAATGTTCTCCATTCGATTGTCACACCCCACCTTCTGTAAAATTCTGGCTACTATATGGCAGACTTGTTAAAACAAATATTTAAATATTCTAAAAAATCTTATAAGTTTTCCGGTCAATCAGTGGTTTTTATACCTTTGAAAGTATTCATTAACTTTTAAATATTTTATAATAAAATAAAAGCAAAAATGTTTGTTTTACTAAAGTTTGTTAAAACGGCATTATATTTGTATTTTTCCAACCTTAAATGAAACCACTAAATCAGCACAAGTTTTAAATATATTATAAACAAATGAAGCAAATAAATATTTCATACCATTTGATTGAAACAAACCATACTGTTACATTTCATTTCAAGTATACTTGTCCAGATATCACTGCATTGCCATAAATAGTCAGAAAAAAAAAAAAAAAAATTACATACCATTTCATGCTGTCATTCAGACTACCATACTTGGCAAGGAATTGCTTGCATTGACGATAAAATTTTTTCTGGTGCATTTGCAGAAGCTTAGCCCATAATTTTATCACAATAACATAGTTATATTTAAAAGCAATTTTATTACACATCTGATAACAAATTGTTACAATTTATAACAAATTTTGAGACATGAATAATAATACATAAATGCAATTTTTTCATTATGCTAATATACATAAGATTAACATAACTTTAAAGAGAACAATTTTTACATATTGGACAGATTTATATGCAATCAATCACAATTAGTGCAAATGAAGTTGTTAGTAGTTGAAGTAAGAATGTTCCATTTACAACAGCCCACTGAATTATGGGAAGATTAAATTATTTTAATTAATATTAATATTTTACAATTATAAAAAATTAAGGAAATAAGAAGCACCTGACTGATCCATTACTAATATTTTAAGAACTATTGATAATACATCTTAGGAATATCTCTCAAAGTTATGGCCTTTTCAGTTGACTTTAAACATGGAAAAAAAATAGCTTGATGAAAAGGATGTGAAGCTAGAAGTTTAAACCATTCACTTCTACTGACATTAATGCTTTTATTTCATTAAAATCTAGATGCATACTGTAACTATAAATCAAAATACAAAACATGTTTCAGATAAACCAAATAGGAAAATGAATGAAAGCTAGAATTCTGTTAAAACAATGTAAAATCTATGTATTATTAATTATCTACAAATAGCATGCATATTTCTAGAGTAAGAAAAATTAAAATAAAATAAACTACTTTCACCAAGAAAAATAATCGCAAAAGAAATTTTTCCATACACATGAGGATTGGTCAAAATACATCTGTCTCGGACACGTTTAGTTTTTTAAATTCATAAATTAAAATTCCCCCCTTATTTTTATTGATTTTTTTTTTGTTTAATTACTTTTTAGCGTAAATCATGGTCCATTCTCGAGCTATTTCAATAGCATCATGTTCATTAAATTTCCACTGTTCAGCAACGTCATTAGCTAAAGGATCATCAGGATTTGGAGCACTTAGTAATGCTTGAACTGAAAGCAATACCGTTCTAATTTGTAGAGCTGGACTCCAGTTATCCTTCAGAATATCTAAACAAATACGACCCAACTTGTCGATATTAGGATGATATATTTTTGTAATGAAGCGAACTTTAGGGGGCATCATTGGGTATTCTTCTGGCAGAAATAATTCCAGTTTGAAGATCCCTCCTTCGAAAGGTGACCCTTCCGGACCTGCTACAAGAACATGAAAGTATCTAGGATTACTTTCATCCGGTACAGCACTTATACCAGGCACAGGATCGGATAATAGACGTTGAGTTTCTTTCATGATGCGGCTTGTAACACTTGACATTGTTGATTCTATACAATAGGCAACTGACTAGAATTTCTAATATGTTACATGAATTAAAGAATCAGAAATGAAAAACTTTAGGATTAATTTCTTCTAAGAAAGACAGTTAATATTCTTTAAAATATAGTGCTGCTCTTGTATATTCGAAAGACAACACAAATAATAATATGATAGGATGCAACCGGAATGAATAAGGACGTCACCGTAGCCGTGTCCAGGCAACCGACCACTGGGTCTCTACCATGGATGAGAATCATTCAACAGGAGGATATAATAACCTTGAGTGGAGATGGTAATTGTTTATCGTGTTAACTAGCTGCTTGTGTTCAATCTTATGTTAATATTCTTTGTTTGGGCTTCAGCGTAGCAACAACATATTAGTTTTGGGATATTTTTACTGCAGATATATTTGTCAAGCAAAATTCTATATTTTATGTAACTCTATAAAAACTCTTCGGGTCGAGAATTTGTCTACTAAACTCTTTTAGTAACCATAGTAACTGTTTTTGTCGGCGGCAATGGCGAATACAAAAGAATCAAGTGATAGTACATTTCTTTAGATGCACTACGTAACATAACTAAAAATGACATTGCATTTTATAAATAACATATGTTAAGTTTGTAAGCGTTTTTACTCAAGAAACGAAAATGAGTTTTGATAAAGGATTGAACATAAGTAAGTATTAAAACTGCTTCTATTGTCTTAGAAATTTCTTCTTTCTCCGAGTTCTCATTTTTTTAAATTTTATTTTATTACTTTATATAATCCATATATTATTTCTGAAAGTTTGTTATTGTGCAAATGAAATCTCTGCTAATCCCGATTTATCAAATTAAATGGCATAACCTGTAAATATGCGTGAAACATTTATTTTTAAATGAAACCACTGGTGATTTTTTCATCTATTGTTGGTGAATGTTACAATATTTGCTATAGTTTGGTGAATTTTTACAATATTTTGCTCTTAGATGACAAAATTTTTCGGCCAACAATTATTTCTAAAGATGCTGCCATATGAAAAAACTAACTTTTACATTATTAAAAGAATAATTGTGAGAACAAATATTGGGCCTGGAATTTGACGACTTTTTTGGCGCCAATTATCTTACTGCGCCTGGTGTTTTAAAAATGTATCTTTTGCTTATAGAAAGGCATCTCATGTAATTTTTTTGCAAATTTAACGATATTCCAATAATTTGAGACATGCAACAAATTTTTTTTTTAAAGTTGATACTTAGAAGAAATTTGATAAAAACGAAACTTTGAAGAAATTTATAAAGATTGATTATTTAAAAGAAATTTAGGTACTTTTTGGCCAGTCATTCTCTGTCGAAGATCGCTATGTGAAAACAACTCTTTGTGCAATAGTTGAACCGTAGTAATTCGAACAGGATTCTACACCTTCTAAAAAAACATCACAGAATTTGGCCCCACTGGCTGTCGAAGGTTGGAAGTAGCAACAACTTTTTGTACAACAGATGTTTCGTGGCTCATAGAATGATGTAGCAATTGGAACATGGATCTACACCCTCTAAAAAAAACAACACAGAATCAGGCCCTGCTGGGTGTCGGAGGTTGCACATAGCAACAGATGTTCCATGGCTCATAGAGTAATGCAGCAATTCGAACATGGATCTATGTCCGCTTCACGGCCTTACCTCGCTTTGTTCGCCCGCTAAAAAATCATAACGGAATCCGGCCCGCTGGCTGTCAGAGGTTGCATGCAGCAACAGCTTTTTGTGCAACAGGTGTTCTGTGGCTCATAGAGTGATGTAGCAATTTGAACATGGATCTAACCCCGTTTCGCGTGCTTACTTCACTATGCTTGCCTGCTAAAAAATCATCATAGAATCCGGCCTCGTTGGCTGTCAGAGGTTGTGCATAGCAACAGATGTTCTGTGGCTCATAGAGTGATGTAGCAATTCGAACATGGATTTACTCCCACTAAAAAAACATCACAGAATCCGATCCCACTGGCTGTTAGATTTTGTACCAGCAACAGGTGTTCCGTGTCTCATAGAGTGATGTAGTAATTCGAACATGGATCTATGCCCGCTAAAAAAACACAGAATCCGGCCCCATTGGCTGTCGGATGTCACACGTAGCAACAGCTGTTTGTGTAACAGCTGTTACATGGCTCATAGAGTGATGTAGCAATTCGAACATGGATCTGCGCCCGCTTCGTGGGCTTACCTCGCTACACTCGTCCGCTAAAAAACAACACAGAATTCACTGGCTGGTGAAGGTCGCACGTAGCAACAGCTATTTATACGACAGGTATTCAGTGGCTCATAGAATGAGTTTCATGTTACTTCCGCTATGCGGACGTAAGCCTGTGCTCTATGAGCCATAGAACACCTGTTGCACAAACAGTGTTTGTGAGCTCCAACAGCCAGCGAGACTGGACCGCGAAACGGTAGTAGGTCCATGTTCGAATTGCTACGGACCAACTGTTGCCACATTGTAACCAGTGGCGTACTGTGAGTTTTTTCTTTGGGGGGGGGGGGGGGGGGGCAAAGATGGAGAATTGCACCCCACCTTCCCTTATCAGATTACGAACTTGAGCTCGCGCATGCACACACACAAGTTATTCATCTTGGAACTATTGAAATTTCTAGATTTATTGAACAGCTTTGATTTGAACAGATATTAGCACAAGATTTTCCATTATTAAATATTGTCTCAAGAGATCATAGCCTACAAATGAACCCTTTGAGTTTTTGCGATTGCAAAGGTATCAATAACTTAGTCAGCATTGATTTTCTTAAATCTTTCCCCCTCAATACTCAACAATGCCAAGTCACTCAAGTGTTCTTGTTCCATAGATGATCTTGTGGGGGGACGCACATTCCCTGATTGTGGGTGATAGGTTCGAACTAAGAACCTTTCAATTACTGACCCGGTACTATGCCATCTGGTCCGAAAGGCTCCTCTCGGACCGAGAGAATAGTTGGCGAGTTTTATACCGAGGAGTGATGCAATGCTTCCCCCTCAATCTCAAATAAGACATAATCAATTTCAGTTTGCTGAAGGATCTTTCACAACTAGCAATTGTGGGTGGGTGACCACCTGGGAACACAGCGTGCTGTTGGCACATTTCATGCGCAGTAGCCTTGTGGTTTGCACTCTGCCACAACTGCCGCCGTGTTCATGCGGAGTACGATCACGTTAAACATGTGGGTCCGTAAGTTCTTCCGAGAGGTTGGTGGTAGGGGAAAGAGGGTACGGTCCCTGTGAATGCTTCCCCCACTGGGTTCCGGTCTAAATTGGGTGGCACTTCCCGGCCGTCCAAACAGTTACCTTACACCTTTCTGGTAGGTCGGACTATCTGGGTCTCAGCAGCAACAACTAGCAATTGATACTGAAATTGTGTGCAGAATTTTCAAAGCAATCTGGAAATTAGGGTTCACTTCCTCTCCATATGAAATAATAAAATTCAGCAATTCTATTGGATGTATCGGCTCAATCACATATCTCTCATTTCGATTTTTTAATAGCATTGCACAATCCAAAATTTCTTGATGCAGGGCCTTCCCATCAAAATCATTTTTGTAGTAGCTGGCAGTAGCACAACATTGTCTTTCCAATTTCTTATCCATATTGGGACTACTAAGAAGTTTCTGTACATTCAGGAGAAATCCAAATCGAGTGTCAAGGTCACGCAATCGTTGGAAACACTCTCTGATTTCTGTTCCAATGCGGTCAACGATGCTCTGTAGGATTTGCCTAATTTCTTTTTTGGCTGATAAACCAGCATCTCTTGCTTGTTCACCCGGCATCATTGTGACACTTTTTACTCTTTTCTGAACTGGAAGTCTCCAATCAATGCAATTTCTTTCTCATTTGCAAACTGATTCATTACACAGCTTTTCATGATTCTCAGTAAAATGTTGTTCAAGAGAATTCATGTCAGCTGCCGCTTCCTTGAAATTTAGTGTAGGATCCTGCAGTATCTTCTGAACTCTATTCATTATAGACAAAATTGAGCTCCAAAATGGGTGAAATGTCAAAAAATTGAATCTCAAAATGTTTGATAGAAGCTGCTCTGCATCCTTTCATGTTTTCTCTGTAGAGTACTTGTCAAAACATGTCCTCTCCTGCATATTCATAATCTTCTCCAGATTCTTATGGAGAACTGTAGCTGCTTCTCGGGCACTCCAACGAGTCCAGACTCTTTTTTGACAGGCACATCAACATCAGTATCAGCTGCCACTGAATTGTTGACTGAGAGGAAAATACATATAATGCTTCAACAGTTCCAAAAAATGCAACCAATTTCATTTCCAGCAGCATGTACACTGACCAAATTCAGGCTGTGGTTGTCACAATTCAAAACAAAGCTTTGGGATTCCAATTCAGAATTCTTTGCTGCACAGATAAATGACCGGACATCGCAACTGCATTGTCATAGCATTGAGAGCGGCAGTCAGACAGAGGCAGCTAGCTCATCCAATTCTAGTTTGGTTAGAATTACTTTCTCAACCGCAGCAGCATCTTTCTCGTGAATTTTGATGTAGTCAATGAATGCTACTTTGATCGCAGCAGTTCTTGCTTCAAAGTCAATGTCGACATACCGAATAACCTGAGACATCTGCTCACGATATGCAGCATCCAGGGTAAAGTCAAACAGAATTCCAAAATATTTGCTCCTCTGAATCTTTTGCAGACTTGAGTTCCGGGTATCTTGAGCTAAAAGACCAATAAACTCATTCTGTATTCTTGGTGATAACTAAGAGTCATTCCGTGTCAATTCAACCAATGGTCTGAACCTTGACATCATGGAAATTGATAAATTTTGGTACAGTGGTACAGTACAACCTCGAAAATCCGGACTTTGCCGATTCCGGATTATCGATTTTTCCGGATTATAGAATTTGAATAAAATTCCGATTTAATATTAACTAAATACGCTATAAAGCACTATTTTTAGTAAAAATAATGGCTAAAGTTAAGTTAATCAATTAAAACATATTATTTAATTTAAAAAATAGGGCAAAAGAAATTTCTAAGAAAAAAAATACACATTAATAATTCAATTAACTGCCAAAACTGCCGCCGTGTTCATGCGGAGTACGATCACGTTAAACATGTGGGTCCGAAAGTCCTTCCGAGAGGTTGGTGGTAGGGGAAGGAGGGTACGGTCCCTGTGGATGCCTCCCCCACTGGGTTCCGGTCTAAATTGGGTGGCACTTCCCGACCGTCCAAACTGTTACCTTACACCTTTCTGGTAGGTCGGACGGTCTGGGTTTCAACAACAACATTAATAATTCAGAATGTGTGAACGAAATGAAATGATAAAATCACATTTTATCATTTCGTTTAAATATTTGAATTAACATTTGTTATTTCATTAATTTTGGTTTATGGGAAATCAGTTTTCCTTATCCTGTAGATGGACATTATTTCTGCTCGGTTTTATAAAGCTTCTTTGTTCAAGACCTTTAATAGCATGATCGATTGTTTGCATAAGATTATCAATGGGTATTTTTTCTTCTCCGCATTTATCATTGCTACTTTGAACATTTTTTATTGAATATCATATCGCGAATTATGCCATCACTCAATTTATTTACGATTGGCGCATCATCATCACAGTGCAGAACTTCCGTTATATCGGCTTTGTCGAGATTTAATGAAGCGCCGGAAGATTTAATGAAGTGCCAAGATTTAATAAAGATCGAGGATTAGCACTTTTGACGATATCTTTAAAGGTGTAAATGTGTTTAAACCGTTTTCGCTATTAACGAACGAAAAACAAAAAATAAGAACTTAAAAGTTTTATTTATTTTTCAGCATCTATATAATGTTATGTTTAAAAAGGCTGATGACTCTGAAAAAAGTAAAAACTTTAATAGTAATAGTCAAATACGTAAAAAATACGTAATAGTCAAATACGTAGATAAAATAAATATCTTTTCCAAAACAGAAAAATATTTCTCCTCTCAATGATTTTTCTAAATTACTATGAGTCATTACTAGGCTGCAGCACCGGGACGTAGTGGGGCAGGGAAAGTGAAGAAAGGAATTTGCTTAGCTCCTAATCGTAAACGCAGTCGACCCCTTTGAGAGGTCTGTGTGTTAATGACCTTGTTACTCGGTTCTGTGCGATACGATATTATTTAGTTATTTATTTGCTATTTATAGTATGTAAATATGGCTTTCTAAACAAAAAAGGTAAGATAAACAGTTGATTTCAAGCTGACACGTTCGACGGGAACGAAAAAATCGTCAAATATCAGGAGGGGG
This sequence comes from Amaurobius ferox, assembly GCA_951213105.1. Classification (NCBI taxonomy): domain Eukaryota; kingdom Metazoa; phylum Arthropoda; class Arachnida; order Araneae; family Amaurobiidae; genus Amaurobius; species Amaurobius ferox. The sequence goes on from OX578138.1 coordinate 108,706,422, forward strand.
AGGAGATTCTGAAGATAAAACAGAATACATTGAAGAATGGAATTCGTACTACGAAGTGAACAAAATAAATTTCCGTGAGCGTTAATATGATTTTTCAGGATTTTTAGATTTAATTGAACAATCTGTAATAAAATGTTACAATGACGTTTTAAAGTGTTTAATATTAAAAATTACATTGTTTCAGAAAAATGTCTTTTTCAATAATGAGAAAAGGAAGTTTTGATAATAAAAATTCCGTATTTAAGTAACGATGTATATTTTACACGAAATAATTTATCGGGAGTTGTGACTTGAATAAGGGGGAGGAGGGATTAACGATAACAATTAATTTATGCTCCAACCACGAGCCGATCTACGTCCGTCCATTTAAACTTTTGTTTCATTTCCGGGTTCAGAAAGTCGACAGGAAAAAATACGGTATTTGCTTATAAAATATAATTCTATATAAATAATTTTACCCTGTTGTTTTAAATCCACGACTTCGTCAGTCCGGGAAAAAAAAAAAAAAAAACACCCGGAAATTTGGAAAACGTCCGGATTTTGGATGTCGAGGTTGATTTTCGAGGTTGTACTGTAGTACCAGTGAAGCTGACAAAAACTGTAAAATATTAGATTTTTGGGGCTCTTAGTTTTTTAGTTATTGACTTTCAAAAAAGCGAAATCTGCCAAATTTAGCAAAGTTTTGAAATCTTTAAACAACTATAGATAAAAAAACTATTTAGAGAGCTCAAATTGGTGTCATTTTCTTTTGCTTTTAATGAGTCTTAATTTGATATATAACATGACTATACTATTTCAAATTTCAAATTTTTATCATTTTTTTTTAATTTTTCGAAAAACTTAAAAAAATTTTTTTTTGAAATCTCAAAAACACCCTTTTTAATTTTTTTGAAAAAAATATATGCTTTAAAGATTTTAATAGACTACTTGTATGCCAAGAGTTTCATAATGGGATGGCAATGTGTTTCTATGAAAATTAATTTTTGTATTAAACTATACATGAAATTCGCTAAATTTAATTACAAAAAATTTAATTTCCATAGGAACCCCTTAACGACCGACTATGAAATTTAGCACACAAATAGTCCCTTAATGTCTTTAAAACATATATTTTTTTGAAAAAAAATCAGTTTTTTTTATAGATTTTCTAAAAAAAATTTCTGTTTCAGTTTGTAACTTTTTAAAAACTCCAATTAAAAAAAAAAAGAGTTAGAATACCATAATCATGTTGTATATTAAATTAAGGCTCATCGAAAACAAAAGAAGGGCACTAATTTGAGCTCTCTGTGTCAAATAGTTTTTGATCTACAACTGTTTAAAGATTTCAAAACTTTGCCAGATTTGGCTTTTTTAAAAAAGTGAATAACTGAAAATCTAAGATCCCCAAAAATCTGAAATTTTACAGTTTTTATAAACTTTACTGGTACTGTCACTGTACCAAAAATGATCAATTTCTTAGGTATCAAGGTTCAAGTCATTAAGTAATTTGACACAGAATAACATACATTTAGTACATAACTCATTAACCAGTTGCTTCAAACATTCAGCCCACATATGTTCTTTTCAATTTTAATAATTTGCTACACACTTAATATTTCACATATGTCACTCAAAATTTAATTTTGTATTTACAATTATAATTACAAAACCTCACTTTTTTCAAGAACTTTTAAAATAAATACTTCTCCAAACTGAGTGAAGACAATTTCATTTCTTCCTTGCTCAGAGTACAAACTCTCCCAGTTGCAGTAACTGGCTCTAATTTCTGCAAAATGATCTCGCCTGGCACATTCAATACGTCACTCAGTTGAGGATAAAAGAAAGAAGGCAAAGATCCCTTAGGATGTAGGGAGCTTACTTTATAGTTGCTCTTAACATTATTCTTCTCAGGAATACATGCAAGTCACCAAGATCCTTTATAGACTATAGTGACACATCCAGATTGAATTTTTGCTAAATTAATTGGTGTAATATAGTCTAATGCTGCCACGCGTTCAGTAAGCTGGTGTTCACTACAGTAATAATGCTTAACAAAAATCCGATTTTCAGAAATTGGGTAAAAAGAATGAAGTTTTTGAGTACATAGACTTTGAGTAGCACAGTTGATGAGTACGAAGAAGTTCAAGAAACACTATCGCTATGGTTCAATGATTCTAAGGCAATCATGGGTACTCAAAAACTTCAGTTTACTGAATGTGTGACAGCATTAGACTATATTACACCAACTAATTTAGCAAAAATTGAATCTGGATTTGTCACTATAGTCTATAAAGGATCTTGGTGGCTTGCAGGTATTCTTGAGAAGAATAATGTTACGAGCGACAATAAAGTAAGCTTCCTCCATCCTAAGGGACCTTCTCCTTCTTTCTTTTACCCTCAACGAGTGACGTATTGAATGTGTCAGGTGAGACCATTGTGCAAATAGTAGAGCCTGTTACTGCAACTGGGAGAGTTTGTACTCTGAGCAAGAAAGAAATGAAATTGTCTTCACTCAGTTTGGAGAAGTACTTATTTTAAAAGTTCTTGAAAAAAGTGAGGTTTTGTAATTGATTGTAAATACAAAATTAAATTTTGAGTGACATATGTGAAATATTAAGTGTGTAGCAAATTGTTAAAATTGAAAAGAACATATGTGGGCTGAATGTTTGAAACAACTGGTTAATGAGTTATGTACTAAATGTATGTCATTCTGTGTCAAATCAATTAATGGTTTGAACCTTGATACCTCAGAAATTGATCATTTTTGGTACAGTGATAGTACCAGTAAAGTTTACAAAAACTGTAAAATTTCAGATTTTTTGGGCTCTTAAATTTTCAGTTACTTACCTTTTTAAAAAAGCCAAATCTGGCAAAGTTTTGAAATCTTTAAACAGTTGTAAATTAAAAACTATTTGACCCACAGAGCTCATATTGGTGTCGCTCTTTTGTTTTCGATGAGCCTTAATTTGATATACAACATGATTAAGGTATTCTAAATCTTTTTTTTTAAATTGGAGTTTTTAAAAAATTAAACTAAAAAAAATTTTTTTTTTTTAGAAAATCTAAAAAAAAAAGAAACTGATTTCTTTCAAAATATATGTTTTAAGGACATTAAGGGACTATTTGTGTGCCAAATTTCATAGTCGATCGTAAGGGGTTCGTTCCTATGGAAATTAAATTTTTTGTAATTAAATTTAGCGAATTTCACATATAGAGTTTAATACAAAAAAAAATAATTTTCATAGGAACCCATTGGTACCCCATTATGAAACTTGGCATATAAGTAGTTCATTAACATATTTAAAGCATATATTTTTTTCAAAAAAATTTAAAGGGGGTGTTTTTGAGATTAAAAATATTTTTTTCTTTGAAGCTTTTCTAAAAATTCAAATATGAAATAGCATAGTCATGTTATATATCAAATTAAGGCTCATTAAAAGCAAAAGAAAATGACACCAATTTGAGCTCTCTAGGTTAAATAGTTTTTGATCTACAGCTGTTTAAATATTTAAAAACTTTGCCAAATTTGGCAGATTTCACTTTTTTGAAAGTCAATAACTGAAAAACTAAGAGCCCGAAAAATCTGAAATTTTGCATTTTTTGTCGTCTTGATAGTTACAGTAAATAAACAAAAAATCATAAAAATCTGAATAGTGAAGGTTTAAAATTTTTTTTTTATTGGTTGATTTGACATGGAATGACCCCTAAGAGTGTGAGCCAGGATTATCCTTGATATAGGTCAGATGCCGATCTAGCAATGGATCATATTGTGCCAGCAACTTGATCAGTGCCAAAAAGTTTCCAGGATTTGAAATTGAGGATAGTTGTTCTCGATGCCCACGCATGGCAAGATTTTGTGATGCCAAATATTTGATTATGATTCGCTTCAATATTCCTCGCTATTATGATTGGATTTTGTTGAGGAGTGTTTGATTAATTGCTTTTTTAGTCAGGGGACTCCGTACTGAATAACACCCGATATGTTCCATTTTCATGTTCAGGTATTTTTTCATTCAATTTCTTCCAATTTTGGAATCCACAACCATGTTTAATTTTCGATTTTTGGTTCTCAGGGGCACGTGAGAATAAAAGGCAAGAAAAGCAGTATGCTGCTCCCTTTTAAGGTGTAAAAAGTAACTAGGTTCGGTTCACCTTCTTCCAGAGTTGCCAGATTTTAGCCAGACCAAAAAAATTCTGGACGGCTGTTTTTGGTTTTAACCGCTTGAAAAGCCGGCTTTTATTAAAAAAAGGTGGTTTACAACCAATTTACATTAAATGTGTATTACTTTATCTTTGATGCACTCCTAAATGTTTTTTACTAAAATGTTTATAAACTTCTATTAAATATTACCAAGTACACAAGATTTTTGACCACTAGAAAAATACTATGAAGGTAATATGTCTAAAAGAAAAAATATATATACAGTGAGGAGAATGCATTAAATTAGACACCAAGATGGTGTTTTGAAAGCCTTTGTTACATAATGCATAGCTCTACATTACATATACTACACATTTTAAAGGCTATAATTAATTAAACACACAAATCACTACACATCAAAAAGGAAAAAAATCAATTTTACTTCAAAACGAAAAAAACATTTTTTTTCACACTGCTGTTTATTTTTAATATATATTACAGCAAATTAATTTATATGTATTTTATAAATGAAGTTATCTGACATAATATTGGAGAACATCCATATTTTAGTTCTAATCATTGGGTTCTGATGACTTATAAAAACGATATATTTTAACAAGTTTTTCTGCTCCTAAGCGGTTTCGTAATTTATTCCAGACAAGTCCATATGAAGAGAAAATTCTCTCTATGGCAGCAGAGCTTGGCGGACAACTGTGAAGCTTCACCAGAAAGTCACAAAATTTCTGAGATATTGGATTTTTCTCTCACTTGTTCAGTTTTATTTTCATCAATTGCCACTACTTTTTAGCTGTAAATTGTGCCATTACTTCCCCTGAGAATGAAAACATGCTCGCTAGAAACATATCTTCATCTTTTATTGTTTGCAAAGTGATAAATAGTGATTTTTATTAAATGACTTTATGCATGATTTTAAATATTTATGAGTAAAAATAAGACTCTTACATATCAATAAAGTCTTTAAAATTAGTTAACTAGTAAAATATATCATTAAGCAACTATTGTCCTAAAATAAAATATTTCATTATTTAAAGCAATAACATTTTTAAAAAAATGTGTTAAAGGCCAATGTAAACCAAGTAAAGCAGTTGGTATACCTTTTTAAAATTTAGCTGGCTTTTTTGCAACCACCAAATCACTAGCAGGTATTCCAATATTAATGTTTTCATTATTGAGAAATAAAAGTTATTTATTAAATTCAAACCCAATAAAATGCCTATAAAATTAGTTAAAGAACACTTAAAAATGTGTAATTTAAAATTAAAATCCTTCACGCTTTTTTACAAAAAAAAAAAAAAAAAAAAAAACAAAAAAAAAACAATTTTGGCCAAAAAGAGCCAATTTTGGCCAAAAAAGCCAGTTAAAACCAATAAAAGCCACCGGCGTGGCTTTTATTAATTTTAGCCGGCTTTTTTGCAATCTTGCTTCTTCGTATCAGAAAGCTTTCGAGTAGTCATAGAGCAACCATCAGTTGCAGAAAATAGACCATCTGCATTTTGGAATACTGCCGATCCCATTGCAATCATTTCAGTTCCAAGTTCATATGTTATAATGCGTCCACTCAAGTCAAAATGAAAGTCCAGTAGGCCTATATCATTATTCGATAAAATAGTAGGATTCAAAGTCTGAACCCTTTCCAATATTTCCACTGACACTTCAGCACTTTCAGCAGAAAGAATTGGCATAGCATTGACAGCTACCTCAGAGACTTCTACAGGCTCCATAGTGCTCAAAGTAGTAGATTCATCCGATTCGGCATCAGCTCCAACAGGCTTCGGGAAATCAGCAAAATCTAGCCTGTCCGCAAGGACGGCTATTGAAATTTTTTACCCATCCTCGAAAATTTTTACCCGTCCTCCTAAGAATTTTTTTTTTCACTTTATATTCCTTAATATATGTGCTTAAATACATCGCATAACAATAATAAATTAGAACCAGCTGCCTCACGATGAAGTGCGATAACTGCATATTCATACACCACCCCCACAGCGCTTAACCGCTGCGATGAAAGTCGCCGACGCTGAGTCTCCGATAATGGATCGGACCCTCGGAATTCCTATCTATGGGTGGGGGCAAAGGAGTAAAATACGTAAGGAATCGCTCCTTTTTTCAATGTTTGGTAACTTGAAGGCGTGGTAAATAAATAATCATATAAATCCTCTTGTCTCTAAACAGTTTAAACCTCATCGGTACTCTTAATTTCTAGGGTAGGGCATGTAGTCAATTAAGATTAAAATCTTCTTGGACTGAATAGGCGTTTCATATCTTAACTTCAGTTGTCAAACAACTGGAACAAATGGCATGAATGAATTTTAAACGTTTTAGTTTTAAAGTTGAAACCAAAGTGGGGAAGAAAATAAAACACTTCTGGCTGAAACTTGAAGAATCCATTCCAAAAATTCAAACTTGTTACTTACTCCCGTCTATTACAGCAAATGAAAATTTTATAGTTTGGGTTTTAAAGAGTTAAATGGGGATTTGGGAGTAGGCTCGGGCTGGACTTGAGTTTTCTATTGTTTCGGGCAGGGTTGAGTCTTTTTTTTTTTTTTTTTTAAACGTCCGTTACGAAAGGGACGAACATATTTCTTTTAAAAAATTTTAAAATGGATTTAAATTGAACGCATGAACTTATTGCTTTTATTTCAGCTATGCAAAGATAAATGTTTAAGAAAACAAACTAAATTCTCCAAACAAAATTTTGACAAATTTATTTTTAACATATTTGAATACAAATCATTTCGGGCCTGCTGAGACGCAGTTATCTTCAGGCCGAGTTCATTCTACATTTTTAAATTTCTTCGGGCTTGGTCTGGATTTAAGCATTGGTATTGTCGGTCTTGTGAAAATCTGAAAATTCCGCACATGTAGACCTTGAAAAGGAGAAGAGAACATGTCACTTCGATTGTGAGTGCGCTATCGCATTTTCATGCGATCATCGGATTCACTGGGTGGAGGATGAGGGGAGAAAAAATAATTAGCGCCTGTGGTTACAATTCAGATCTAACGGCTCGCCTAGAAAGAAGGCATTGATAATGCACACTAGGGGGATTTGCAGGTGACGACATTTCAATTTTCATTCATGGCACGGGAAGGGCGGCTTTCGCCACAATTTTACGATGACAACAATTTATCTTTTTTTTTTTTTTTTTTACGGAATCTCTAATCTCAAGGCCGTCCAAGAGGACAGCAGCTTCTGAAAATTGGTCGTCCTCGCCGAATTTTAACCCGGTGAGGACGGGAGGACGGGCGATTTCCGGAAGCCTGAGCTCCAAGTATTCTAACTCGGTTTGGGCCATACTCTTTTTGCTTCTTAAGGAACTTGGCCATTAATTGACTGGATTTTCCGATTTCTATTGCAGCACTTTTTCTCCGTTTGCACCCAGCTGCTCCAGATTATTTTCTACTGCCGCTGCTCATTATTCAATATTCACAGCAAACCACTTTTTAACTTTACCGTTATGGACGAGCTTAAATAAATAATAAAAATAATAATAATTTACAATACCCATACTTGCAGCAAATAAGTGAAATTATTCATACACTCACTTACTAGTTATTAATGTTTAATCTATGTTAGTTTTTTCTTTCATTTTGCACCCCCTAAATGATTGGCGCCTGCGGCAATTGCACCCGATTGCCACCCCCACGGTACGCCACTGATTGTAACTAAATCCGACTGTCGCTCCTTTAACCGAAAAGTACTGAAATTTGATAAATAATTATACTTAAAAGAAATTTGATAAAAAACAATACTTAGAAAAATGCGATAAAAAAATGGAACTTAGAACATTCATACCCACTTGCAATCCAAGGTTAATAGAATTAACAGGTTGTCTCGTTCGCTATTCCCCCCATGGTACTATTTCTGGGCGAGCTGTGACGTCACTGCTAGACCTTCCGTTCTGTTGACAAGCGGCGCTTCGTTGAAAAACGTTGGAAAACAGCACGGTTTTGTTTAAAAATGCCTTGCTTTAAACATCAACGAAATACATGAAATGTTTCCTAAAATAATGTGCTAATACTGAAATATGACAAATGAACTCAAATTTGAATTCAAAACGAACTAAATTGCTGTAATTAACGGATGAAGAAGTCAAAAACAGCCTTTTGACAAATTATATATTAAGACAAGGATATGATTTTCCGGGTGATTTCGTATAACAAATACATTCATCTTCGTTTTTACACAAAATTTACATATTTCATGTGTAAATTGATAATCTTTATTAATATTTTTACTCACAAATATATTGCATGAATATGGATTTTAATATAGTATTTTTTAACAATTACTTTTACAACACATTAAAGATTTTAAACGAAATATCCCGTTCAAATTCATTAAATAGAGACTGTGCACTTTACTGTCTGTATTTTCTATTAAAGGTTTGGAATAGGATACATCTGAAGAGAAATATGTAAAAATAGAATTAAATAATATTTATTTCTATAAAACTCTCCATATTATCTTTATCAATTTGCAATTAAATTTCTATTTCTTTAAAAATTGGATGATTTAAAATTTCCTGCATATAAATGCTATGGCACTTATTCTATCGCGTAAGCGTACCATTCCGTTCCTAATAGTTCCTATACAAAAAATATTTGAACTTTATAATTTTCTGAAAAATGTCATCGATTTGATTTTAAAATATTTAGATTGTATCATTGCATGCACAATGCATGTAATTAATATTTTCATTTTATATGCTTAAAGAAAACCCCGTTTCTATATATTTAATGATATACATCTGCTGTTTAATTTTGTTTATTTGAAGTTTTTGTGAATTCATTTAATTTCTTTTATGGTATAGATATTACCGTAGAATTCAGTCAATCAGCACTTTAAAATGCGACAGAAAATCGTGGAAAATAAAAGGGGGGGGGGGTTTAGGGAGTATCATCCAGAATTTTATGCTAAAAGAAACAAAGGATATTTTTATCATTTTATTCGACGACGAATTTTTTTTCTCCGAAATTTGTCCAATATTTATGGGGAAGGAGCTTCAAACAAAAAGGATTCCATTCACCGTTTGCTTTAAAATAAATAGGGGTAAATGTATCATTTTAATGCGACTATAAATTTATTTTGTTTTTACAAAATTATCCATAAAATTACACTTGTTTCTTTTAACTTATGAATATTCTTTTTTTGAACAAAAACCATTTTTATTGAATCGAAACTACTCCGTCTTACTCATAATGAAGTCCTTCAATTTGACGAATCAAGATATAAATGCCTTAGCAAAAACTTTATTAACAAATTTACTAACAAAAAAAATCTTAACAAACTACATTTGATGTGACTAATAATTATTATTGCAATGATTTGATAAAATATGTGTTTTCAAATTTAAATCAATTACTGTTTTTTCTTCAGATGATTTTGAAAGTTTCCTGACCTTCTCTCAAATCCAGACGATATATTTTTTCTAAAACATGTAAAATTTTTGAACTAGACAAAAGCTATGCATTCATTGCCTGGAAATAATATTTATTCTAATTTATACTGCGTTATTCATGCCTGTAAACTTCGGAATACAGTCAATATTTAAATGATGACTGATTTGCCACATTTAGATTAGAAATATATATTTATATCCTTCTCAAACTGATTCACATAACACACCTAACAACTATTGGCTCTTCTCTGATCATTCACTATTTTTTTATACATAACTTTTGCTCATTCAATTATCTTTCAACATAGCATTCAGTAATCTTTATATAAACTTCACTTATGTTAAAATTTTAATAGCTTCCACTCTCATAAAAAAATTGCTATTTCTTTTCATATGTACGGAATTTATTTTCATAAACTTCACATTACTATGCATGTACTGTTTTATTTTATTCTATATTGCTTGCACACCGTTACTATTAGATAAATATTTAAACAGTTTCCGATCAACGTTTCTCAATAGTTCTTCTCGCCTCTGTCAGAGAATGGGTCTAGCAGTGACGTCACTCGTCCTTCCTTCCCGGGACAACTTTTTCCCCGAACGAGACAACCTTATATATAAGATATTCTACGGACCTTGCTTGCAATCAACCACTGATTCATACACCATTCAATCACATTCATTTTACCACTCTCAATCAAACCATAAAAAAAACCAATTCTAAATCTTAAATCCAATCTCTTCCCAGCCATTTAGCACACACAACACAAATCAAGTAAACTTGAGAAACGATGAAAAAAAATCTCCAAACTTAGCTCCAATGTATCGAATTACAAAATCAACACGTGGTTGTATCCAAAATCAACGTGGCTGGTTAATCAAAAAATGTCTTAAAATACTGAGAAACACAGCAGAAGCAAGAAATGTGCTGCTGTTCTGTACAAGTTTCCGAAAAGAGGGTTGCCATAGTTACTAAAGAGTCGCCAAGGTGCAATATAGTACTCCGCTTATCGCCAATTTGGTGTGACAAAAAAATACCAACCATACCGGTCTCTGGAATTGAACCCAAATATTGTCCATAGATGGACAAGTCAATTCCCTATCAATGTCATCGAGACATTAATATATGATGGAACCCCCCCCTAATCATCCCCCTAAATATGCCCTTGCTTCAAATACAATTATCCCCAACTTTATTATAAAAAATATCAAGTTCCACTCAGATGGCACATCCCAACATTTTAAGCAGAAGTTTGCAATCTTTGTAATAATAATACATTGATCAGTCTCCCTACCAATTGGAATTTCTCTGCCACTTTTCATGCCAAAGGTTGCATAGATGGGATAGGAGACACAATAAGAAGGAGAATTTGAGATGTAAAATAAAGCTAGGAAAATAGATCCCCTATTGCTTTTTCAACAGCTGCAGCAAAGATATGCCTAAACATAAATATTCTGTATGCTAAATCTGAAGATGTGGAGAATATTAAGAAATTGTTAGATCATACCTGGAAACCAGTAACTGGGGAAATTCACTTTCTTGTCTCTAGAATAGAGACAAGAAAATAGCATTGTTTTCGATCACTTCAACCAGGTTATTGTTCAATGCAGCATGACATCTGACTGTCAAGAAAAACAAAAGCTTAATTTTTACACTGGAATGTTCAACATTAAGAATGAAAATTCGGTGCAGCCTGTTGCTACAATATGGTTCAATCCCAGAGACTGGTACCATCATTTTTTTGTTGTGCCAAATTGGCGATTAGCGGAGTGCTATATTGCACCTTGGCTACTCTTTAGTAAATCTGGCAACCATCTTTTGGGAAACTTAACAGAACAACAGTGAATTTCTTGCTTCTGCTGTGATTCTCGGTCTTTTTGGATATTTTTTGATTAACCAGCCACGTTGATTTTGGATTTTTGGAAACAACCACGTGTTGATTTTGAAATTTGATAGATTGGAGCTAAGTTTGGAGATCTTTTTCATCGTTTCTCAAGTTTCCTTGATTTGTGTTGTGTGTGGTAAATGACTGGGAAGAGTGAAAGATTTAGAATTGGTTTTTTTTTTTATGGTTTGATTGATAGTGGTAAAATGAATGTGATTGAATGGTGTATAAATCAGTGGTTGATTGCAAGTGGGTACGAATGTTCTAAGTTCCATTTTTTTATCGCATTTCTTCTAAGTATCGTTTTTTATCAAATTTCTTTTAAGTATCATTATTTGTCAAATTTCGGTACTTTTCGGTTAACAGGGTAACAGTCGGATTTAGTTACAATGTGGCAACAGTTGGTCCATAGCAATTCGAACATGAACCTACTACAATCCAGGAAGACAGGAGTCTGGACAGGAAGACAGGAGTCTGTGGAATGCGTTTCCGTTTTCATGATTAACTTTCAACAACTTGGATTAGCTTTAAAAAAGCACAAAAGGAAATAATAGTAGTATTGCTTTTTTTTTTTTGCAAATTTTTTTGTAAATTATTGCAAATTTTAATTTTTTTTTACTTTCCAGTCCAGGGAAAAAACGTAAAATGCGGGAAAGTCTCAAACAAACTTACATTACAAAATAACAAACTTACATTCCGGGTTAAATTAACATGTATTGGTATACGGAAAACTGGGACCTGATGATTAAAACGTAAAATGCGGGAAAAACGTAGATTCGGGGGACGTAAAATCGGGGTTTCACTGTATAAATAAAAAAATGAAAACACTTCAAAAATGCCAAGCCAAGCCAAGACGCTTATTTACTGGGTGCCTGTGCCTCATGGCACGTAACCCCACATCGAATGTGAAACAAGTCCAATAGTTTGTGCGATGGTGAGATATAGCAATATGCACACTACTTCTTGGAGGGTGCTGTGTCGAAGTTGCTTGTTTCCAATATAGATGAGGTGAAGATTCTGTCTTGGATGGCTGATCTGATGAGTAGGTAGGAAGGGGGAGGGGCTAAGGTTAGGACCAATCAGAAATGATTGGACAGGAATGACTAAGTTTAGGATTATACAAGTTAGGTTAGGTTACAAAAATACAGTTAAAATATAAAAAACTACACTTTAAATTTAATAATTTACAAGTTTACAGAGATTTAAAGTTAGCTGTTTTCCCGAAAAAATGTCGAAAAGAAGGCACAAGGAACACTCTCTCACGAAAAAATTACAATTTAAGTTTGCAGTTTGAACAGTTCAGGTTAAGATTGAGCTTCTACAAGATGCTTAAGCAAAGAAGTTAAGAGCTGAGATTTAGCTGGCAAAAATACTGGCAAAAATAAGTAAAAGATTCAAACGAACGTGGACGAGTACAGTACGCACGCAAACACGACTGGCAAATGCTAGCCATACTATTGGCCTGTGGCAGGGCCGTGAAAGAAGATTCGAAAAGCGCTAAGTCCTTGAATCGGAGTGGCGCCATCTATCTTCAATTAGAGAAGGAAAAGGGTAAAAACTAGGAAACACCCGTTTCAGGGACTAGGAATCGGCACTTTTTCCATTTGGTCTCGTTAGAGCCAAATAGAATGTGCCGAGGCCTGCACTTCCTAAGATAGGAAGACTCGATCGGATCGTAGATCTGATCAACGTCTCTCATACAGGGTCTACTGGAGTTTTTCTTGTAAAAATTCTGAGTGAGAAGCCCAATACACTCTGTAATGCTAGAGATTTTAAGATCGTGATGGATTACTTCATTCTGGACATATCTAGGAGCATTAACAATGCATCGCAAGACTTTATTTTGAAAAATTTGCAGTTTCCAGATACGGCTCTTTGCAGCCGCCCCCTATACTGGGCAGGCATACAAAAAGCCAGGTACGATGATCTGTTTGTAAATAATTAGCTTGTTTTCCAGGAAAAGGTGGGATTTCCTACCGAGAAGGGGTAAAAGGGCTTTATAGGTCTTACTTGCAGATGGCAAAAATGAGAAAAGGCAATAATAATTAGCTCAAGATAAAAGATTAAGACATTGAGAACAATCAATTGAACCTACGCACAAAAAAAAAATGGTGGTTAGTTCGAAATTGCATTCTCATCAGGATAGCTATAAAATTCGAATTAAAACCGATAGAATAGCCAGTTTCTGACAATGGCGATCAGGGTTCCCACTAAGTTAGGAAAAGAGGGAGAGAATTTCTCTCCTTCCAGAAAATTTTGGGAGAGATTTTCTGTCAGAAGGAGAGAAACTTAAAATTTCATTTTTTATTTTACCATACTAATTTAGAAAGTAATAAAAAAGGAAGCATTAACTATAACTCATATTCTTCGACATTTAAATTTTTTAATTCTTAAAACTAATATTCTTTTAACATTCTTTTTAAAAAATAAATAGGAGTTGTTTAAGTATTAAGTAAGCACATTTTTGGTAATTTTATACCTCCCCCCCCACACACACACTTGTTAGCAATAATACTCAAACTCCTGACTTCCCTCATGCTTACGTTATGATTTCATTTGCTTATAATATAACGTCTACATGGGTTATTTTAAGTAAAATGACTCACATGCGAATTTACGATTTTTTTGTCTGTAAACTGCAAAAGTCGAGGGCCGATTGTATTTATTTTATATTTTGATTTTTAAAATCATTTTATGATCAATTTTCATGCAGCAATAGCAATTAAAAATTTTAACGATTTTTTATCACCGAGGGCGAATATCGACGAAAATTATTTCACTAGGCAAATAGAATTAGGTAATAATTTTGACTTGATGTTTGAAATTGGATTCTTTTTTTTTTGTATTTTTTACAAACTTGCAGAATATAGGGTTGCATCGTCCTTTTGTTCAATCTCAAGCCAATCGTGATTTTAGCCATTTTGTTTGAAAAGTGTTGACTTTTTCTTTTTGTTTTCAAAATATCTCTTTATTTCATAAATAATACGTTTGCAAAATAATTTTTCTGTATAAAACGAGAAACAATTACAAACACTGTAGTCGATGCAAACAGATTGGAAAAGTGGGAAATATTTTTCAAATTAAACGAGGTATGCCGAGGATCGCGTACAAATGCAGATTTTCGTGATGCTGCTGCAAAATAACCCTTCATTTTATTAATAATACGGTAGAAAAATGGTTTGGTTTTCATTCTTTGTATATTAAATGAAATAATTATAAAAAAAATCAGTCGATGCAAATATATTGTAAAAATGGCAAAAAGATAATATACATTGGTCATCTCTCCTCAGAAACTGTGGGGATCGCCATATACGAGCGTCGTTTGCGCAATCGCGGAGAAACAGATTTTCAGATGTAAGAAGGGAATGTCTGATAAAAAATTCGTGGCTTTGTTCAAATTTTGCGATATTTTTGGGGCATATATGGCCAATTTCACGACATTTTCGGGATTTTTGTAACCTATAGACATACTGTGTAGGGGGAAAAGGATTTTCGTCCGAGGAAAGAAGAAAATTTCTCGAACAATACACGAAATATGCGGGAAGTACTTGGAAAGAACATAATTCAAATCCTTGAAAGAATCTTATAAAAAAAAAAAAAAAAAAAAAAAAAAGCAAAATTTTATTTGATCGAATTTGCGACCCATGTAAGCAGGGGAGACACTTATAGTTTTCTATAAAATATATTGTTAATTAGAAACACGTAGTACTTTTAGTGTGCCCAAATCGCGATTGACTGCGATTCACCCGAGGTTACGGAATCGCGGTCCGCGACCGCGCAGCAACCGGCCCTCGATTCTCAACAACGAGGCGACTGATCGCGATTTGCGGTCACGAAGCAATCGGCCCAATCTACCAGCCGCGGGGCGCTGGGAACTGTAAAGGATTCTGGAGAAATTTCGGTCGCCAAAAATGGCGACATAGCCACCGCGAATTTGCATCTCTAGTCATCGGATTTCTTGATATCCAATTTGAAGGAAAAAATAATTTTAGACCGGAACTAGAGGGAGAGAAATTCTCGCGCAGCCTAAATTTTTACGAGAGATTTTTTATGGATTTCGCGAGAATCTCGCGGGTTCGCGCTGAAATGGGACCCCTGATGGCAATAGTATTTAACTATAGACACCATTGGAACTGTTTACTGGCTAGTGGAAGGAGAAAAAATATAAACCATTTGAATTATAGATCAGAAATATAAAAACAGAAATATTAACTCACAGGTACTGCTACCACGTGTAGGTTGAACATGAGACTGAGCATTTCACCTCACTTCGTCAATGCGAGTGGGCACCGGAATGAATACATTTGAACGAAACATAATTTGTATGGAGACTTTCAAAAATAGTAATCAGTATAGGACTCAGGACAAGTGGAAATTAGTCTTTCGAAAATAGTATACAGCATTAGACTCAGGCCAAGTGGCAAGTTAGGTTATAAGAATGGGTGAAATTCACAAAAATGAGTTATCCAATCAAGTATAAATAATGCATGTGTAAAAATGTTACATGGTATATTTGAAATTATTAATAATATTATTTACAAATACTTCCGGATATTGGTAATTTTGACAAATGCGTTTAAGATTATTGATGTGGAGAAAGTGAAACTGAGGATCAGAAAGTCGATGTATTCAAAATAGCTGGTTTAAAATGATGTTTCTAAACAATTGAATAGAATTTCAAGATTGATATGATAACAGCTTCATGATAGTGAAAAAATTTATATGTATATATATTAAATATAATGAATTCAATTAAATGGATTATTTTCAAAGGAGGGGAAACCAAATGCATTGCATATAATGGCAGGGGAGGATTGCGACTCGCCATTCCCGTTTAAAGCAGCTTTTTCAGCCTGGGCAATGCTCACAGAACCAATGCATTGCAAAGGTTGATCCTCCATACGTACTTAGACAGAAGCACCTGAAAATGGAGAAACAGACCGACCGAGAATGGAAGCCAAGAAACGCACAAATAAAGAATCACAAAGTTTCTTCTTAAATAGGTAACGATGTTCATGTGCAGGACTTCAAATGATATGCAGAAATTATCCCAATCCAGCAAAATCCCTTTTGCATGAATTGGTTTCCTTTTTATCGTTGAAAAATGTATTATAATATTTCTTCAGGAAATTAACTGGGTAATTCTATCTGATAGCCTCTGATATTATCCCCTTGTTACTGGATATGCAGTCATTTGATAAAGTGTTGCAAAATTTGGTTTCTTTTGAAATGTCCCAAAAGTATATTTCTAAAAATAAATGTAGAAAGGTTCGTTTTCCAATTGATGATATGGTTAATTTTTATGCCGTAACTTGTTCTCTTGTTGTGTAGACATCTATATATTCCATTTTTTTGGTACTTAATAGTGATATCCAAAAAATTCACCAATCCATCCTCTGCTTATTTATTTTCAATCAATTCCAGATTTTTGGGATAAAAATTGAAATCCAATACAGGTGCATCTTCATAATATCCATAAAGCACATTATCGACGTAATGGAAGTTGTTGTTGTTGTTGAGACCCAGACCGTCCGACCTACCAGAAAGGTGTAAGGTAACTGTTTGGACGACCGGGAAGTGCCACCCAATTTAGACCGGAACCCAGTGGGGGAGGCATCCACAGGGACCTTACCCTCCTTCCCCTACTACCAACCTCTCGGAAGGACTTACGGACCCACATGTTTAACGTGATCGTACTCCGTATGAACACAGCGGCAGTTTTGGCAGTAGGTATGTTCCATGTTCATATTTGGTAAGATATATGTCAGCCAATAGGGAGCAGCCCCCCCCCCCCCATTGGAATTCCTTTAATCTGTTTATAATAGCATTTTCCGTCAAATAGTATATTTTCCCTCAAAACCAAATTGATAAGGTCTATATATTTGCCATATGTAATGTACTTTTTTAAATCATATTCTTCCATGTAATTCCTTCAATATTAGGTAGAGTTGTGCAATATCAATATTGTTAAAAAGATCGCGAAAATCAAAACTTCTGAAACGCATATCTTTGTCACAAAATTTAAGTCTCTTAATGACATCATTGCTGTTCTTGATTATAACTGTACCCTGTTTTTGAAGGTTAATCATAACGTGTTTCAGAATATTTAAGAGTTTCAGGTTAGCAATGGTCAAATATGTTCCGCATCCTACGGTGACAGTGCGGAATTTCACGGGTTCCTTATGCAATTTTGGTATAAGCACCAAATAAGGGAACTTTATAGTTTTAAGATCTATATCAATTCTTTTGTATAGTGCTTTGATCCGATTGGCCATTGTTTTACTAATATGTGATAATGATGCATACATATCTTGATCTAGGTAACATATCTGTAAATTTTCCACATAATATTTTTTACAGGTAAATAAATGCATAATTAGCCACGATTTTATCCGTATATGTCATTACAAAACCATCTCTGATGTTTCTTATTGATCTAGGAATGGATGATACTTTGGTTTTTTGGCATTTCTTATGATAGTACTGTTTGAATTCAACTGTCAAATGATATTTCCATTCTTCAAATGTTTGAATAGGAATACTGTATTTCACAGCTAAGCGGTAAATGAATTGATTTAGATCGTTTTTGAAATCATCATATACATTCTCAAATTCTTGTTCTCGAAACTTAGTTCCCAGTTGGGATAATTTCTGCATATCACTTGAAGTCCTGCACATGCGCATCGTTACCTATTTAAGAAGAAACTTTATGATTCTTTATTTGTGCGTTTCTTGGCTTTCCATTCTCGGTCGGTCTGTTTCTCCATTCTCGGGTGCTTCTTACTAGGCACGTATGGGGGATCAACCTTTGCAATGCATTGGTTCCGTGAGCTTTGCCCGGGCTGAAAAAGCTGCTTTAAACGGGAATGGGGAGTCGCAATCCTCCCCTGCCATTATATGCAATGCATTTGGTTTCCCCTCCTTTGAAAATAATCCATTTAATTGAATTCATTGTATTTTACTTCGGATTGAAGCGCAACATTTGCGCCTGGTCCTTGGTAATGTTACTTTTAATCTTGATGATTGTGTTTTGTACTTTTCACATGTTTTGTTGTTTGTTTCTTATAACCTCCTGTTTTCGGTCGAGCCGCAAACAGGACCAGTGATGCCAGAAGAAGGACAAAGAATCTTTTCACATGTTTTCATTATATATTAAATATATATATATATATATATATATATATATATATATATATATATATATATATTATATACTGATATTTTGAAGTTATAATTATTCTCAGACATACAATTTCCTACTGATTAAAACTTGGTTATATAAAGTCAGAAAATGTGAATTAAATATTGTTTATGCTAACTTTTTAAAATCAAAATTAACTAATGAGCATTTTAAATATTTATTTTATAATTTGATACTTTCTCGTACTAATTTGTTAAGCTTCCATTTACTCCATTCTCCAAAACTTCTTACAAAAAATACTTACTGTGTAATTTATTATCTATCAGTGCTATCAAAATACAGAAAACAATTTGTAAATTGTACAAGTATAATTTACCAATTGGTGGAACTAGTATATATAATTACAATGAAACATCCAGATCAGTAAACTCTGATAATCTTTAATTATGCATATGCAGTGATAAGACTTTTTCACCTTATGTCAACTCTTCTCATGGACACATTATTACTGGGGATCTTAGCACAGTTCAGGACGATATTCTCAGTAATATTATGAATAAAGGGTGCAAATTTCACATTCCATTCTGCAATCATTTCAAAATTCTTCTAGTCTCTATCTATTGATTTTGATAAATTTATATACCAACAGGCCTATTCTCATTCCATACCAATTGAAGCGTTCCATTAATGGAAGTATACTGTCTTAAATCTTATTAAAATTTTAATTATTATCAACATTAAGTTTATGAAGCCTAGTTATCCCTTTAAAAATCTGATGTGGGCAGCATATGACTTTCCTTATATAAGGCAATGAATTTACTACTTTTAGAGTAAAAAAAATAGGTTATTCTTATAGATTCTTATATTTTTTTCCAAGATATTAAATTTTTGTCAATTAGTCATCATTTTCATTGATTTAGTGTCATTTTTATCCATTTGGTGAGATTTTCATTAATTTGGCAACATTCCGCCAAATTCATCCCCAAAATCTCTCCAAGTGTTATGGACGGAGAAATAAGTTATTCTTATAGCAGATAAATGACTATTGGCATTCAAATACAAAAGTATTATTCAAAGTAACTTTTCTCATGAATGGAACAATAACTAGATCCATGAGAATGATGTCACCAAATTTATCACATGATATTACATATGAAAAGTGAACATGTTATTCAACAGTTAATATTTTATTTTAATTTATGGGATTTTTTGATAAATTTATTTGAAAAATGTGCAATATCTCGAGAACGGTTCATGCTAGCGTTCCAAAGTTTATGTCAATCATTTTCTAGGGAAAAATTACATAAGAAATGTTTATTTGCCTAACTTTATTATTACCTAACTTTATTATTTGCCTAACTTTATAATTTTTTCAAAATTTCACTTGAAAATTTAGGGGGGTCTGAACATTTGTTTGTGTTTAAAAACAATAGGCTTTCAGTATTCACGGATTGTCATTTTTGTACAAAATTTCATTTGAATCGCACACACACACACACACACCAGTTTTCACGGGGTCGCTGTTGAATTTATTACTGCTTTTGGCCTGAATATCATTTTATTTTTTCTGGTTTTTCCTTTTTGTTTACCTTGGCGATGTTCAGGGTGGTTGAATGTATAATCTTGTTAACTGTTCTGTACGGTGCCCAAAACTTAGAATTTGATTGTCATTAAATGAGAGCTTCTCCTTTGTTCAAATTTAAACGAGAGCTTCTCCTTTGATTAAATTGCTTACTATCGTTATTTTTTCATCTTAATCTTTTTGTTAACCCTGGCGACGTTTTGGGCCCCGTCTTTGTTATGAAACGTTTATAATTTTTACTGTTTATGTTATGCTTTGTACCTTTATTATGTATTTTGGTTATGGTTAGAGAACCCTTTTTTTTTTTTTTTTTTTTTTGTGTAGCTCTTTTAAAAATATTAGATTTGCTCTCAAGGGTTTCTTTGGGAAACCCTTGTAACCCTGTTATTTCATCCCTTTTTAACTTTTTCCTTGCTTTTTGGCTTTTTAACTATATTTTTTGTTGGAGAGAGTGTTGGTGTTTTTTTCTTTTTATTATTGTTTTGATTTTTTTCTGAACCTTGACTTCTTTGCTCCTGCGCTCGCGGGCTGAACTTTTGTATCGTATATCTTCTTTTCCTGGTGGTCCTTTGGGAGGGGGACCTCTGGGTTGAACTCTTGGGGAGTCTTTGGGGAGAGACTCTCCTTTCGTTTTTTTTTTATCTTGAAACCTGTTTGCCCTTTAGGGACTTTATACTTTTTCCTTGCTTTTTGGCTTTTTAACTATGTTTTTTGTTGGAGAGAGTGTTGGTGTTTTTTTCTTTTTATTATTGTTTTGATTTTTTTCCTGAACCTTGACTTCTTTGCTCCTGCGCTCGCGGGCTGAACTTTTGTATCGTATATCTTCTTTTCTTGGTGGTCCTTTGGGAGGGGGACCTCTGGGTTGAACTCTTCGGGAGTCTTTGGGGAGAGACTCTCCTTTCGATTTTTTTCTATCTTGAAACCTGTTTGCCCTTTAGGGACTTTACACTTATCCATAATATATTCCTTATTTTCTTGTTCAACTTTGCGATTCCTGGGTTTCTTTTTTTTCTTTTTTTTTTTTTAATATACCTTAAAAAAAAAAGTAAATTACCTTTTTTTACCTTAAAAAAAAGTAAAACTTGTGTTTTACTTTTTCGGATTCCTGTGCTGCAGCCGTCCGCTTTTTGGCTTTCAAATTTTTCTAGGATTCCTGGTTTTCAGCCGTCCTCTTTTGGTTCATAAATTCTTTCTTTTACCTGTGGTTTTCCTTTGTTTTACTTGTGTTTTACTTTTTCGGATTCCTGTTCTGCAGCCGTCCGCTTTTTGGCTTTCAAATTTTTCTAGGATTCCTGGTTTTCAGCCGTCCTCTTTTGGTTCATAAATTCTTTCTTTTACCTGTGTTTTTCCTTTGTTTTACTTGTGTTTTACTTTTTCGGATTCCTGTTCTGCAGCCGTCCTCTTTTTGGCTTTTAAATTTTCTCTTGGATTCCTGGTTTACAGCCGTCCGTTTTTGGCCCTAAATTTGTTTTGCTTTCTATTGTAATAAATTTTATTGTCTTGATGTAATAAATTTTAATGTCTTGTTGTAATAAATGTTATTAAATTTTTTTGAATATGTCACTTTAACCTTGTTTTATGTCTCTGTAAGAAGCCTAATTAATTTTTTTTTCTTTTTAATTTCTGGTTTTTCAAACTTTGTCTTAACCCTTTAGTCTTCCAACCTTGACCCTTTTCTTTTTCTGTTTTCCTTTTTGTATTTTGTGTTTGGGTTTTTTCCCTTCGGGGTTTTCCCCTCTTTACAATTTTCTGCCTTTTGTCTCTCTTGTATTGCATTGCATTGTACTGTACTGTATTGTATTGTTTTTATGTTTTGTTTTGTTGTTGCCAATCTTTTGCTTGTCTTGATGTAACTACCTGTGGTGTGATTCAATTTTAATATGTATTGTGTATTGTAATGTCTTGAATCTAAAATAAAGTTCCCGGCCACACACTTACCTACAGTAAACCTTCGGGTCTGTCGTGTGGTCTGGGTTTTCAACACTTCAACACACACACACACAGACATCACCCAAAAAATGTTCAATTCGTGATCAGGGATGCTTGAAATGTGTTCTCCCGTCGAAAACTCGAATTCAAGTTTTCGACTCCGTCACAATACTTTCCTTATACATTATACTATGTATATAAGGAAAATAAAAACTCCTTTCTCTTATTAAAGACCTGACCTACAACAACATTATTTTGCCATAACTTATGTAGATAAAGCATCTAATCAGTTGCGGCGGAGCCATAGTGCAAGGGGGGGGGGGAGCAGTTGCCCCCTCTAAAAAATTAAATATATATATATATATATATATATATATATATATATATATATATATATATATATATATATATATATATATATATATATATATACTGCTGAAATTTATAGTTGGCCTTCCCTACAAAAAATAATAAAAGCACTTTAGAAAAATTGAGATTAAATATTGCTGCACAATTTTTTCCAGAGGAAACTGTAAGGACGATTAAGAAAAACGAATATTTCTTTTTCTTACTGTTGTTGGGTTGCTTTAGAATGTATGTAATTTGGAGGTTTGAAAAATTACTTTTATTTCTTTTTCCCTGGCTCAATATTCTTAATTTGGTAATATTTAAATAATATATATTGGCTTTTTCGTTTATTCTTTAATTAGAATATTTTTAATCTTCTAAATTAATTTTCTTTATAATATTCTTAATTAAAAATGTTCCATTCCCTAAATTAATATTACTTTTGATTTGTAAATTTTAAAAATTATTTATTTATTGGATTCCTCTTAAAATTCCCTTTAATTTGATGTCCCATTTTCCCATTTTGGTTAGAAATTCCGTTTGTTCTTCAGTTTCAAGTTATTTCCATGTCTCACTGCAATTCAAAAATTTCAGTTGCGGCCATTTTCGGAATTCTGTTTTGCGGGCTTTTTACTGCGATTAATGCGCCACCTAAGTGTTTTTCGTGCCTCTTTGGAATTCGTGAATTATTTTAATTGGTTTGCGTTTTTGCGGATCGTCTGCTCTCGGAATTTTGAGTATTATTTTGGGAATTCTAATTTCGGTAAGCGGATTTTAATTGCTGCCGTTTGTCTAAACTCCACCCTTTTTCCCGCACGTATAAATGCACGCGCAGAATTTTTCGGTTTCAGTTTTTTGTTGAAATCCCTCGTCGTGTGTTAACGTGTGAAGCGCGTCCTTGTTTTTTTATTGGAACTTATGTTCCACGCGAGATTTTCTATGGAACGTTAAGTTCCTCGCGTATTTTTTTTTAACATTTGTTGTTTTAATTTAAATGATGGTTTTTCGAACTTTTGTTGCATAATTCACGAAGTGACTCACGGAAAGATGTGTTGCGAAAATTTATTACGTGTGTTACGAGGAAGAAGCGTCTCAAGAAAGTTCATATGGTAGTTTTAAGATCTTAGCATTCTAGAAGTAGTTGTTAGGCCTCTGCTGATGAATTTTCTCCTGATCCCAAGAAATCCGGTTTAGAAAACCAGTATAGTAAATTCCTGTCATCCCTGTGCAGCTCTATTATTGGAACTTTTCCCCCCTGTCTGATGGCCCTGCCGGGTGAATACAAATGTTTTATTTAAACTCTTAATTTCTATAATTCTGAATATGATTTCTCAATATTTTTTTAAATGTATGATTTAAATTTTATACTGTTTCTAAAACTTCATTCTGAGAGCAAAGTTCTAAACCTTCATAATTTTTTTAGAGCCTGGGAAAATTCTAAAATTCTTTTAAATTTAATATTTTTGTTAATGATTTTCTGATGGAATTTAAAATAGATTGTTTTGAATAAAGTTTTTATGCTAATTCCTTAATTCTAACTAAGTTGATAAAATTCTAATGTCTGTCTAAAATTCTAATGTCTAAAATTCTAATGTTAATTCTTCCTGAGTTGCCTGCCTGTGAGCAGAGTTTTTGTATTTGTTAATTGGAATTAATTTGAAGTTGCAATTTAATAAACTAATTTTCTTTAAACTAAATATAATGTCTTCCTTTATCTCTCTTAAACACAGCAGGTTTTATTCTATCATCTTTCAAACACAACAGTAGTTTTGGTGCCATGTACCAGTCTAGAAATTGCTCTCATGTTTAATAATATTTATTAGTAGTATTACGCTTTTAATTGTATTACAATTATGGATGATGTTACGTTAGAGAAAATAACTGTATGTATGTTTCTGTGTTTGGGTCAGACGAAACTGGAGATGGCTCTAAAGATAAACCCTTTGAAACATTGTTGTATGCTCAGCTCTCTCTTGGTAAAGAGCCATTTCCTTCATTTTTTACAAATTCAAATAATGGTAAAGATTGGGATTTAATTCCCAGAAGTCAGGTTGCTAGTACCAAGAAAACTTGGTTATCCTTATTAGAAAGAAATTTACCTTCTAAAGTAAACATTGAGGCAACCTCTGATGATGTAAATTCTATTTGTAACAAAAATACTGATTCAAATGTTTAGTAAACAATATGACTTAATTGAACAGGGATTAAAAATGGATTCTTCTAAATGTAATGTAATGAGTAATTTTAAAACAGTCTCTTCAATAGGAGACTTTTTAGATTCAATCCCAGTGTTTTCAGAAGAGGAATCTGGCCTCGCATTAGAGGATTACATAGATAGGATGAAAATGTTAGCTGACCATGCAAATTGGTCTGAGTCAGACAAGGTGTTAGTTTTAAAATTAAAACTGTCAGGCATAGCTGCACGATTTATTAGAGATAATCCTAAGTTAAAGGAAGAGAAATCTTTCTCTCAAATTCTTAAAGCTTTACGCGACAGGTTTTCATCAATAGAATGTTTACATAGTAACTTGAGATCATTTTTGCAAAGTTATCAGAGACCTAATGAATCTGTGTGTCAGTTTGCTGCTAGAGTTGAGGCTTCCTCATATAAAACTGTTTCACCAGCCTTACTGAATGACAGAGTGGCAAACCAGCAAAGACTTGATGTCTTGTGCTCGGTTTTCATTGAAGGTTTGAAGCCTCATTTCAAACGGCTAATCCTACCTCAAAACCACAAGAGTTTTGACTCTGCAAAAAGGCATGCTGTGGCAGAGGAAGAGGTGTGGAGCAAGCAACATGGGGATGATCCCCAATATGTATTGAGTCTTGGGAGAGTCTGAAAATAAGCAGCTCCATGATGAGCTTAAGAGAAATAGAATGGAGGTAGAGAACCTCACTAAAAGGCTTGCTGAGTTGCAAACTCAAATTGACACCAAACCACAGCTGCCTCAAACTAGATCGACAAAGGATAGCCGAAGGTGTTTTTCATGTGGTCTATTAGGTCACATAAGTGTGGATTGTAGGAAATTTCCTCAATCATACAAGTTCAAAAGAAATTCTAGGTCTCTGCCTACTCGAATGTATCAACAACCTTTTTATTTTCCACAACCTACACAAAACTATCCATATAATTTTCCACAACAAACGCAGGGATTTCAACATCCTACTCAATTTTTTTACCATCAGCCAAATCAAAACTTTCAACCTGACATAAATGAAACTAAACCTAAAATGAGTTACAACACTTTTTATACACCTAGGAGTGATAAAAATGACAGTGAAAAACAAAATTTAAACTAAGTAAGGGTGAAGGGAGTTTTCACTCCAACTTACCTTCTGAAGCCCTTGGGGTGTTACCAGTGGTGCAAAATTCAAATTTGATTTCATTACAGAATTTGTCTCTACCAGTGATTTCTGGTATGATAAATAATGTTGATATTCCAATACTTATTGATTCTGGTGCTTCTATTAATATGTTGTTTACAAATGTATTATCTCATTTAAATATATCAGACAGCCAATTAACTAAGTGTAATATAAATTTAAAAGGCATCTCTAGTGATATTATAAAAGTTTCCAGGAAATTAAATATTAATTTAAATTTAAATAACAAAATATTTAATGTTTATTTTTATGTTATGGACTGTGATTCTTGCAATTATTCAGCAATACTTGGTGTGAAATTTCTAAAGGGCTATAAGATGTCAATAGATTTTACTAATAATGTTTTATACAATAATATTGTAACTGTGCCTTTTGCAATTAATGATGAATCTGTACCTTTTTCATTATCTGATGCAACTCAATCCTTTAATAATTATGAAATTAATAGAGAAAATATTTTGAATTCGGAGATTTATAAGGATAATTTGTGCTATGCACTTAGGAAATACACAATTCCTCCTCTATCGGAAGCATTCATACAACTAAAATTAAAAGAAATTGTTAAATTTAATTCATCTACTGTGATGATTGAGCCTTTAAACAACAGTAAAATTCTGATCGCTAGATCAGTAAATAATGTATCTAGATCTAATATATATAATGTAAAAGTATTGAATTTGTCAACTGATGAGTTGCACATAAATAAGCATTCAAATTTAGTAAAAATTGTTGCTATCACAGTAGTATCCTCCTTTTCAATTAACAATATTACTGAGTCAAGTGCAGAGAGTGGTGATAATTTTGATGTTTGGGGGGGAAATTTTGATCTTTCACACTTAGACTATAATGAAAAAAGACAAATAGAGAGTTTAATTAATGATTATAAGCATATTTTTGCTAATTCTATTCCAGATTTAAAGGGGTGTGATACAGTTTTTCATAACATTAACTTAAAAGATGATATTCCTGTTAAACAGAAACCTTATAGGGTTCCTTATCATGTAAGAGATGAATTAGATAGACAAATTAATGAGCTTCTTGAGAATGATATTATACAAGAAAGTGATTCACCATTCTCCGCACCTGTACTGTTTGTTAAAAAGGCAGATAGAACATTAAGATTAGTAACAGATTTTAGAAAATTAAATGATAAAACTATTGATGATATTTTTCCACTGCCAAATATCACTGAATTGATTGATAGTTTAAATGGTGCGAAATATTTTTCTACATTAGACTTAACATCTGGATTTTATCAAATGAAATTGCACCCAGACGACACACACAAATGTGGCTTTTCTACACCTTTTGGCCACTATGAATGGAAAAGAGTCCCTTTCGGTTTGAAAAATGCCCCCAGCTCCTTTCAACGACTTATGTCCATCGTCCTAGCTATGCTTTCCCCTTTACAAATTTCTATTTACATGATGATATTGTTATTGCATCTAGAACCTTTGAGGAACACTTAATGAAATTAAAGGTAGTATTTGATAGATTATCTCAACATAAATTATGTTTAAAGCCAAGTAAATGCAATTTTTTTTAAATCTTCTATAAATTATTTAGGTTTTCAAGTTTCTGAAGGTATTGTCCAGCCTGACCCCTCAAATTTAAAAACTGTTAAAAATTTTCAAAAACTCACCTCTAAAAAACAAATTCGCCAATTTTTAGGATTAACTGGCTTCTACAGAAAATTTATTGAAAATTACTCTTTAAAAGCTCTTCCCTTAACTAATTTAACTAAGCAAAATATTAAATTCTTATGGACCCCTGAAGCAGAAAATTCTTATCAAACCTTAAAATCCGAATTACTTAAAGAACCCATTTTACATCTTCCTGATTTTTCAAAACCTTTTTCGGTATGTACCGATGCATCAAATTTTGCTCTTGGAGCAGTTCTTTGTCAAGAAGGAGAGAATGGATTTTTGCACCCTATTGCTTATGCTAGTAAAAAACTAAAAGATGCAGAAATAAACTATAGCACAGCCGAGAAAGAGACTTTAGGAGTTGTCTGGGCAACATCCTATTTTAAGCAATACCGTTTGGGAAAACATTTTACTGTTTATTGTGATCAGGCCTCCCTTTCAAATGTTTTGAAATTAAAAGACCCCACTTCTAGGATAGCACGATGGATAATGTTCATGACCCAGTTTAATTACAAAATTATTCATAAACCTGGTCGCCTAAATTTAACAGCTGATTATCTATCTAGATGTGTAAATAATGTAAAAGTAAACACTATAGACCTGGATGTTGATACAAACCTTCTTTTAAGAGTACGTAATTCTCAAAATTCTGACCCTAATTGTATAAGAATTGACTCATGCTTAGATAAAAATATTGACCCATTCCCTAAAAATTTAATGTTTTTCTTAAAGATGATGTATTATATTGTACTAATAGCAAACCTAAATTAAAATGTCAAAGAAAAGAGCGTATTGTTGTTCCACAAAATTTGATCTCTGATATTCTAAATTATTGTCATGATTCAATCACTGCAGGACATGGTGGTTTTAGAAGGACTTTGAGGAAAATTCAGCAACACTTTTATTGGCCTAGGATGTATGTTCAAATTTTAAATTATGTTAAGAGTTGTCCTGATTGTTTACAGAAAAGAGGATTTAAACAAAAACAAAAAGCTCCTTTACAGAGGTTTCCAAATTCTACTTACCCTATGGAAAGAATAGCTATGGATTGTATTGGCCCCATGCCTCTAACTTACTCTGGCAATAAGTACATACTAGTGATTACTGACTATTTTACTCGTTGGCCAGAAGCTTATGCTATCCCCAATATTAAATCTGAAACTATTTTAAATTGTTTAGAAAACTTCTTTTCTCTTCATGGTGTGCCAAAACACATTATCACTGACAAAGGTTCTAATTTTATTTCGAATGCTGCCATGAAGTTGTATGAAAAATTAGGTATTGAAAAACATACCACTACTAGCTATCACCCACAATCGGATGGAATCTGCGAGCGTTTAAACAGTAAAATAATTAGCACACTTAGTCATTTAGTGTCTGAAACACAAGAGGATTGGGATCGACATTTATCTTTTGCCTTGCTGGCTCACCGAACTTCAATCCATTCCTCGACTGATGAGTCTCCAGCTAATCTTCTCTATGGTAGAGAATTAATTTTGCCACATCATCTTCTTTTTAACTTAAATGAACAAAATTTTACCACTGTTAGTGATTATAGTCAGGATTTGGCAATACGTATGAAAAAATCTTTTGAAATAGTAAAGAAGAACTTACTTAAAGCAGCTAAAACGCAAGAGACATACAGAAATAAGTCTGCTGTTGTAAAAGATATAAAAGTTGGAGATTTCGTATATTTATACATTCCTGTTTTTCCAAGAGGACATTGTAAGAAACTCTCCAAACTTAATAAAGGTCCTTTTAAAGTTATACAAAAAACATCTAATGTGAACTTTAAAATTCAACATGTAAATGACACACGAAATGTTCAGTTGGTGCACATTGACAGATTAACAAAAATTCCAGAAAGAGATTCTGTGTTCTTTTCTTGTGCACAATCTGAGAATTCAGAAAGTAATACATCTCATGAGAATGATATAATTCCAACACAAAGATATAATTTACGACAAAGGAAAAACTAGAATGACATTTTTATTTTATTGTTGCGCAACATAAATTTTTTTATGTGTATAATTTTTATATGTGTGTATTTTGTTATTGGTACATTGCAGAATGCTGCAAACTGGATTTAATTGATTTAAAAGAAGAGTTGATTTTAAAATAAGATTTGTTATTGTTGTTATTGATATTGCAGATTACTGCAGGATTTAGATAATGATTGAGAAAAGATTAATTTGGATTATATGAATTGATTATATTTATAGATAGAGATATATAGTTACTTATTTATTATTATTGAGTGTGCAGATTTCTGCAAATATTTGATTACGTGGTCCATGACATAAGTTCTGATCACATATGTTGATATTTTTAGGTATATATTTGTTGTCGTTAAAAGTATTAGAGTACTGCAAAGATAAAAGTGGCAGTGTATATTGGATAACTGCAGAATACAGATGATGTTATGTGTAATTCTTAATGGACTTGAATAGATACTTGTGTCTTTGAAATTTTAGTATATTATTGTTGTTTATTGATAATAATTGTTATTGTGTCAATTGTCATTTGACACTTCTATTGAAATTTTATTTATTTTATACAACTTATGTACATTGTTTTATTTTTTAGATCACTCTATTTACACATTTTTTTTTTCTTTCCAGCTGGTATTTATATTTTGTAGTGGAAGTGAGAGTTGTTTCTTATTGGTTATTTAAGGTACCTTCTCAAAATTCAATGTTTCGATTCTTTGAAAACTATTTGGCTGGTCCAATGTTTTTGTAAAATTTTTTTTTTATTTATAGCTAATGAGAATCAATGTCAAATCCTCTACTTTTATTTTTATCTACACAAATTTAGTGATCTGATGCACAAAATTTATTCATTATTATATAATTCTCTTTTAGTTTATAGTTTGTTAACAAATTGCTTATCCCGAAATAGAAGTTGATTTCGGATAAATATTGCTATGCTTAAATTGGTAACTTCTGATAGATATTTTATTTTATTATCAAAAATTTTTCATTTTTCAAATGAAAAATTTTTGGGGGATAGGTGGAAGGAATGTGTTGGGTTGCTTTAGAATGTATGTAATTTGTAGGTTTGAAAAATTACTTTTATTTCTTTTTCCCTGGCTCAATATTCTTAATTTGGTAATATTTAAATAATATATATTGGCTTTTTCGTTTATTCTTTAATTAGAATATTTTTAATCTTCTAAATTAATTTTCTTTATAATATTCTTAATTAAAAATGTTCCATTCCCTAAATTAATATTACTTTTGATTTGTAAATTTTAAAATTTATTTATTTATTGGATTCCCCTTAAAATTCCCTTTAATTTGATGTCCCATTTTCCCATTTTGGTTAGAAATTCCGTTTGTTCTTCAGTTTCAAGTTATTTCCATGTCTCACTGCAATTTAAAAATTTCAGTTGCGGCCATTTTCGGAATTCTGTTTTGCGGGCTTTTTACTGCGATTAATGCGCCACCTAAGCGTTTTTTGCGCCTCTTTGGAATTCGTGAATTATTTTAATTTGTTCGCGTTTTTGCGGATCGTCTGCTCTCGGAATTTTGAGTATTATTTTGGCAATTCTAATTTTGGTAAGCGGATTTTAATTGCTGCCATTTGTCTAAACTCCGCCCTTTTTCCCGCACGTATAAATGCGCGCGCAGAATTTTTCGGTTTCAGTTTTTTGTTGAAATCCCTCGTCGTGTGTTAACGTGTGAAGCGCGTCCTTGTTTTTTTATTGGAACTTATGTTCCACGCGAGATTTTCTATGGAACGTTAAGTTCCTCGCGTACTTTTTTTTTAACATTTGTTGTTTTAATTTAAATGATGGTTTTTCGAACTTTTTTCGCGTAATTCACGAAGTGACTCACGGAAAGATGTGTTGCGAAAATTTATTACGTGTGTTACGACTAAGAAGCGTCTCAAGAAAGTTCGTATGGTAGTTTTAAGATCTTAGCGTTCCAGAAGTAGTTGTTAGGCCTCTGCTGATGAATTTTCTCCTGATCCCAAGAAATCCGGTTTAGTAAACCAGTATAGTAAATTCCTGTCATCCCTGTGCAGCTCTATTATTGGAACTTTTCCCCCCCTGTCTGATGGCCCAGCCGGGTGAATACAAATGTTTTATTTAAACTCTTAATTTCTATAATTCTGAATATGATTTCTCAATATTTTTTTAAATGTATGATTTAAATTTTATACTGTAAATTTAAAATTTTAAAACTTCATTCTGAGAGCAAATTTCTAAACCTTCATAATTTTTTTAGAGCCTGGGAAAATTCTAAAATTCTTTTAAATTTAATATTTTTGTTAATGATTTTCTGATGGAATTTAAAATAGATTGTTTTAAGTAATGTTTTTATGCTAATTCCTTAATTCTAACTAAGTTGATAAAATTCTAATGTCTGTCTAAAATTCTAATGTCTAAAATTCTAATGTTAATTCTTCCTGAGTTGCCTGCCTGTGAGCAGAGTTTTTGTATTTGTTAATTGGAATTAATTCGAAGTTGCAATTTAATAAACTAATTTTCTTTAAACTAAATATAATGTCTTCTTTTATCTCTCTTAAACACAGCAGGTTTTATTCTATCATCTTTCAAACACAACACTGTTCACCAGTCTCTCTTTTTAAGCACACTTTCTTTATTCATGTGGTAAAGTATCAGATGAGAAGCGAAATTAATTATCTGAGACTAAACATGTAAGCAATAATATTTATATTGTTTGCATCGCCAGACCAGGTGCCAAGTCACAACAGGTGCATAATGCAAATCAAAATTGCAAATCTAAAACATCAGAACAAAATAAAAAAATCTAATGTTGGCAGCACATGACTTTCCTTTTATAATGCAATGGATTTACTACTCTTACAGTAAAAAAAAAAAAGGTTATTCTTATAGTAAATACTTATATTCTTTCCAGGATATTGAATTTTCGTCAATTAGTCGTCATTTTTATTGATTAATGCCATTTTTATCCATTTGGCGAGATTTTCGTTAATTTAGCAACATTTAAAAAAGTCACCAAGTTGGCGACATTCCACCAAATTCATCACCAAAATTTCACTAAGCATTATGAACAGAGAAATAAGTTTTTCTTATAGCAGATAAATGACTATTGGCATTCAAATACAAAAGTATTATTCGAAGTATATTTTCTCATGAATGGAACAAACTAGATCCACGAGAATGATGACACCAAATTTATCGTATGACATTACATATGAAAAGTGAACATGTTTCTCAACAGTTAATATTTTTTTTTAATTTATGGGATTTTTTGATAAATTTATTTGGAAAATGTGCAATATCTCGAGAACGGTTCATGCTAGCATTCTAAAGTTTATATCAATCATTTTCTTAGGAAAAATTACATTAGAAATGTCTATTTATGTAACTTTTTTAAAGGTTTTGATTTTTTAATGATTTTTTTAAAATTTCACTCAAAAATTTTGGAGGATTCTAAACATTCGATTGTGTTTAAAAACAATAGGCTTCCAGTATTCATGGATTGTAATTTTTGTACCAAATTTCATTTAAATCGCACCATTCGTTCATGAGATATCGTCTCCACAGACTCACTGACACACATACACACAATACACACACACACACACATCACCCCAAAAATATTCGATTCATGATCAGGAATGCTTGAAACGTGCTCTCCCATTGAAAACTCGAATTTGAATTTTCGACCCTGTCACAATACTTTCCTTATACATTATACTATGTATATAAGGAAAGTAATATAGGTGGATGCATGCTTAGATTTCGTTTTGTTTTCAAAACGAAGTGAGTAAATGTTTTCGAGGTAATTATAGAAATGGTAAGTGTAGAAACCCATTTCTATTTGTGATTATTTAATATGATTTTATTTATACCTTGGTTAGGTACTGCAAAATATGTGAAACGATTTACTAATTTTTAAGCGGATTAATTGGTATTTGTTATATTTTTTATACTGATAGGAAAGTAGGAATCGTAATCTTCAGTGTTTAACTGAATTTTGTAAATTTATTTATTTACTTGATATAAAAGTATGATAGACACATATTTCAAGAGTCAGTACATCCAGTGGTGTCCATGGTTTTTTTTTCGAGACACCAACCAAGTTTTCTGGAGAGGCGTCTGAATAATAAATGCAGTGAAATGGCAAACGAGGCCCAATCTTTCGCTTGGTTCTCGGGATGCCCCTGCAAACCAAAAGAATATCCATATAGTTTGAAATAATATTTCTTTGATTTTACACTATATGAATCCTGTTAATATCAATATTTAATTATTTAAATTTAAGTCAAGCATCAGATGAAAAATAAAAATCATTAATATTTTTTGGAAAGTAATATTTCACAAGCTGTGGAATTTTAGAATATTAAAAATTAGTGATTAGCTCTGTCACTCGTTATAGATTGATGTGTCGTATATTTCGAATGAGAGAAAGTTGGTATGTATTATGTGTGACAATGGTACAAGGTACCTAGGAAAAGATGCCAATATTCTTTAATTTCTGAAAAGCTTTTATTTATTTTATTTTGGAAGATTATACAGTATTAATAGATTAATAGAATATGGTTTATTTCGTCTGAATTGGACTAAAAAACGACGACGTTATCGACTATGAAACATTTGCATATAACATTTGCAGTCACTCTATGGTTGGCACAAGCGATTAGTATATACAGTACAGGATCTATTATCCGGAATGCTTGGGACTTCAGGCATTCTGGATAAGGTGTTTTTCCATAATTCGGAACACTTTTTCTAAAACTTACTGGAATATGATCTCAAATATTGTTATAGAAAATTATAATTCATTTTAAAAACATAAATGTATTAAAAAAAGCTTTTTTACAATCTATATGGGTTAACTAAAATGCAAATTACATGTAATTATAGTATCATATTTAGTGATTAAGCAAAATTTTGAAAGAAAAAAATGTCTGAAAAAAAGTTGATTATTCAGGGTAGTTATTAGAAGTCTTTTTTTTTTAACATTTCAACTAAAGTGGGCTCTCACCACATTGCGTTTGAAGAGCGTAGGATTTCTTTAGCGATATCGGGATATTTCTAGCGAAAAAGTTGGAAAACTTTTACCGAAAATCAAAGTCCCGGAACAAAGTGCAGAAAAGAAAATGTAACAGATTCGGAAAAATCGAAACCTTTGTACCTAGTGTGCTCTGCCCTATACACCCAGAAAAAAATGAAACGCTATTAAAAAAGCACCTTGCCGCGACTTGTCCGTAATTAACTCCTGTATTTTACTATACAGGAGTTAGTTACGGACAAGTCACGGCTCATATATACTATACAGGAGACTTATCCAAAATAGCGAAGAATGGAATGATGCGTCTCGCCGCAAATGTGACCGTCTCGCCCTTGCCGGATCGTCACCTCTGAGAGCTACTATCGGGGGGTGACTGCCGGATGCAGCCGCTTAGGAAATTTTTGGGAAAAATGGTGCTATTTCGGATGTTTTCCGGAAAAGAGGAATTGTGGAACTTCTCGGAAAAAACATGATCCACGGAACATTTTCATTTGCTATCGTGAGAATTCCTCGCGTTCGTGTTCGAAATTTAAGAAGAATCAGCGGCGGCATTTTTTTCTGTGCGGGAATTTTGAATTTCGTGCGCTCTTTGCGCGTCCTATTTCAAACCCTCTAAAATAGTAGATTTCAATGCATTTTTTTAAATTGATATTGCTAATTAAAGCAAAAAAGCATTTGGCGGGATTTTACACAAAAAATTGCTATTTGGCGCAATATTTAGCAAATAATCGCTTGTTGGCGCAGAATTTGGCATTATTTTGCCGTATTCCGGTTTTGGGAGAGTCTGGATATTGGAACGCCGGATAAGAGGTTGCGTACTGTACTAGCATATATCACAGATGTTGATGCACAGATGGTGCAGATATAAAACTTACTTTTTTTACACTTTTCTGCCAGAATTGTTTTATAATACAGCTTAAAGGATATAGGGGGCTGAGATATTTCAGTGGTTAAGGCATTAGATTCGAGCACGGTGGACCCGGGTTAAATCCATACACTGTGGACTCAGGTTGAATCCTCACCCTACGGACCAAAATTGTTTACGTGTCTACGAAAATATGGGCACGTTAAAATTTCAGGTCCAAAACTCCTTTCGAAAGGTGATAGGCTAGGTGAAGGAAGGCACAGTCTCTGTGGATGCCACCCCGAAAATGTAATACTTGATGTTCTTTTGAGACTTAATATGTCATTAGACCAATGCTATAAGCAAGGTTACGATGATACATCAACAATGGGTGGTACATATTCAAGAGTAGCAGCCCGCATTTCAGCACCAGGAAAGAACCACTGCTATCAATACATTATTGCTATCAATACTCATATTTTGAGGATTTAAGAAATGATGATAGTTTCTACAAACTTTGGAATTCTATTCTGAATTCATCTAAGAATTTGAGATACCCACCAATATTGCTATGAATCTAGAAAATACCCAAAAGATCAGGTGAGGGATTGTCACCTTATACTTAAAAATACACCTCAGGACTACTTCAGAAAATAATATTTCGAATCGCTACAGTGTTTCTTTTAGGATTTTTTGGCTGGGGGTACCTGAAATTTTAGGGGGGGGGGGGGGGCAAGTTATCTATTAGCCCTATATATCTGAATGCTGTCACCTAAATAGATACTAGGTTAACTTAAAATGCCTCCGGAGGGGCGAATAATCATTTTAGGGGACTTCGCCCCCTTCCTGGATGTATGCTTGAAAGAAGCACTGATTGCTGTCCTAATAGCTTCCTTACATGACCGGCTTTCAAACAAGCGCATTAAAATTATGATAAAATGGATATAAAACATAGAACCAGAAGAGTTTGATGATATCTTTGAAACTTATACAAACATAAAGAAAGATCGACTAGAAATGCAAATTAGTATGCTATCAGATTTTTTAAAATCTTTGGATGATAAGTATGAGCATGGTTTGAACTCCAAGAAAATTAATTTTTCTACAATATGGGAAATTTTGAAAAGGAAACAGGAACTATTGTCAAGCACGTTTAGCGAGATATAGAAACGCTTTCAAATATATCTGATTATGCATGTGACTGTTGCAATAGCAGGGTGGTCCTTTTCTGCTCTTAAAAGTTTGAAAACCTATTTAAAGGCAAATATTACGAAAATCAGGCTGAACTTTTTGCGTATAATCCATGTTCACAAAGAAGCCAATGATAAACTATATCTTATTAAAGTTGATGAAACATTTTTTTTCAGGAATGACAGATGTCGAAACTATTTTGGTCATTTTTAATAATCTAATTTTTCATTTTTTTTAATATACTCACTATTAAGTTTTAACGTTAAAATGAAATACAGACATAGTATATATTAAATGATTGTATTTGTATGAGATATTTTTATCTTTATAGGAATTTTTTTTCCATATAAAATACCCTATTGATATCGCTTTGTTCATCCGTAGAATAACTCCAAACTTAACATAGATAGAGATGAAATTCTCAGAAAATGTTGATGTATGTATCAGAATATGGCTCAATAACCTTAGGTGCAGTTCTGTTCCACAGACATTTCATCCATTTATTCCATAAAACCAGTGTAATTTCAACAATTAAAATCATTACTAGCCGAATACCCGTTGAAAATCAACGGTTTAGCAATAAATCTGAAATTGCACACTTTCTTCCTTTCCAACTTTTTACCCGTACACCAAATTTGAAGTCTCTATCTCATCACGAAGCATGCTTTTCTAGCATTTCACCTTTCGAATGCTTTTGCGTGGAGTACCCAACCCCTTAAATATACATTTTTGAAAAACTCTATTCTTTTTGTGATTTCTATCAGATGATTCGCCCATA
The DNA here is from genome assembly GCA_951213105.1 of Amaurobius ferox. Lineage (NCBI taxonomy): Eukaryota > Metazoa > Arthropoda > Arachnida > Araneae > Amaurobiidae > Amaurobius > Amaurobius ferox. Next base: position 108,743,701 of record OX578138.1, read on the forward strand.
TACCAAATATCAAGCCTCTATCACATTTTAAAAGGGGCGTTTCTCCTTTATTCTGAAAATCGAACATTTTGGTGTAAGGCAACCCCTAAAGTAGAAAACATTGGTAAACTGAATTTGTACACTTTCAGCCTTCCAAACTATCTACCCTTATGCCAAATTTTATATCTCTATCTCATTCCGAAGCATGTTTTTTTTATCAATTCACTTTTCGAACGTTTTACTCTGGAGCATCCCCTTAAATGAACATTTTTGAAAAACTATATTCGTTTTGGGTGTTTTCGTCAAATGATTAGCCCATGTACCAGATTTCAAGCCTCTATCAAATTTTAAAGGAGCCTTTTCTCATTTATTCAGTAAATCGAACATTTTGGTGTGCAGCCCCCCCCCCCCCCTTACGTAGAAAATATTGTAAATCTGAAATTGCACACTTTCTTCCTTTCGAACAATTTACCTATGCACCAAATTTGAAGTCTGTCCTATCGCAAAGCATGCTTTCATATCATTTCACTTTTCGAACGTTTTGGTGTGGAGCACCCCCTCTAGAGAACGTTTTCGGAAAATTTAATTTTTCCACGGAGTTTTATCGAACAACCGAGCCGTGTACCAAATTGCAAGTCTCTATCTATTTGGGAAGTGCCTAAAAAAAGCTTGGCAGACAGACAGACACTTGGCAATTAGTATATATAAACTTATTTTGAAATGAAAACTTTAAATATTTCATTTCATGATATTTTTATTATTGTTAGCAAAAAAGTATTCAAGTCGCATATTTCACAATATTCATTTTATTTTTCAATGTAGAATAAAATATTATAAAAAAACTTTTTAAATTACACTGTTTTAGTAAAAGGGATGAAAAAGTAAAAAATAATTTTTAACTATCACAACATTCTTGATCATATGGGACTGAAAGTAAAATTGTTAGGCACTCATAAAAGAATTGTATTTGGGCATTAATAGAATTTTAAGAAATAATAAAAGTGATAATATAGCAATGACATATATAAGAATGGTTACATTCAGTTCATTTGAATTTTTCTTTGAAAATTTTGATTTAACAATCCGTCATTCTTATATATGCCATTCCTATGTTATAACTTCAATTGTTCCTTAAATTCTGTTAATGCTGGAATACAATTCTTTTATGGGTGCCTCACGCTTTTATTTTTAGTCATATATGGCCAAGAATGTCGTGATTGAAATTATTTTTTAATTTTTAGTGCATTTTACTAAAACAGGGTAACATAAAAAGAATTTTTTATAATATTTTATTATATACTTTTAAGTCTTTTGCAATACACTTTTCAGTTTTTTGCAATTTTGTAATAAATTTTTCATCAGATGGTTAATCAAACCTTTTTTAAATCTTTTATTGAATTCGTAATGATCAATGGTTGTCTGTCTGGATGTCTATTTCAACTTCTTTGATGGCATTTTTAGCATATTTCTCTAAGTCCTAAAGATCTAAATTTTGGCACACAGCTTAGTTCAGTGGAACATTTTAATCCACTAAAATTTGGTGGATCCTCGAGCCACATACGGCTCGCCACGCCACATACGGCTCGCATATCTGTGGACTCTCTCCATGCTGTTGATACTGTTCCTTGGTCACCTTTCGCCAATCAAGTATGTATGGGACATGCTGGGCTGCCAGATTCAGGCACCCCGAAATGTAGCAGATCTGGAGCAACAATTGAGGAATGGCTGACAGAATATATCGCAGGATGACATTAGGAAACTTTATCACTCCTTACCTAGACGTATACAAGCATGCATTGCCGGTCAAGAGGGGGGTTCACCAATTACTGATTTGAAAATTCAATTTGCAATTGCTAACCATTGATGGGTTCTGCGACCTTGATTTTGTAATTATTTCATTACCTGTGTATGAGCTGTATACGCATATTTAATTTCAATAAAAAGAGTCACTTTCTTCATGGTACTTCATTCTTTTTTTAAAAGAGTGTATATATATATATATATTTAATACTTTTTATTTAGACATATTTTAAAGTTAGGGTTTTTTGAGTTACAACTGCTCTCCTCACTTCTATCATTCGATTTTCAAATTATTTTTATTATATATATATATATATATATATATATATACACTTATCCCCCGATTTACACGGCACTTGTTTTACACGATTTCGCTTTTACACGGTTTATAAATTACAGTTTTCAAAAAATTGATAAAAATGTATATTCCGCTCCATATATGCCTATGCAAAGATTTGATAACATTTTTAAATTTTATTCCTTTGGTAATACTGATGAAAACAGCAGGGGATTCCCGGTGTTGTAAAATATATACATTTAGGGAAATCCCCGTAATGGGGAATTCCCTTATAGGGAAATCCCCGTAATAGGGGAATCCCCGTATGTATTTCACAACAGTAAAGCTATCTGGTTCATGCAAGTACATAGTGCAGAAACATTTTAGCAGCAAAGCTTATATTATTGTGCTTTTATCTTTTGAACTTGTAAGTTTTCAACATTTATAGTTTTTCTTGCATTTTGTAAATAATTTATAGTTTTTCTTGCATCTGCATAAATTTGTTAAGGTTCTATAATATCAAGGGATTTGAAGAAAAATCAAATGAAAAGTTATGTCTTTAGAAACTAAATTTCAAATATTAGACCTACGTAATAGAGAAAAAGTAACAGATGTTGCTAAATTTTACTCCATGAATGAAGCCACAATAAGGACAATAAGAAAAAATGAAGACTCCATTAGAAAAAGTGTAGCAGCTGGAACCTGCAGCAGTATAAGTGCGACTTCATATGTTAGAGATGTTACAATGGAATATATGGAAAAAGCCTTAGTGATATGGATAGAAGACCAAACTCAAAAGCGAATCCCGATCGATACCAATGCTGTTACAAATAAAGCTTTGAAGATTTATCAATCACTTAAGAATCAGTCGCCGTCGACTTTGTCCGATGAAAAGAAGGTATCTTTTTCCGCAAGCCATGGAGGTGGTTCGAGAGATTCAAACAAAGACATTCTTTACATAATCTAAGAATGGACGGTGAAAGTGCATCTGCTGATTCGGATGCGTCACAACAATATCCGGCAAAACTTGCTGAAATCATTGCCGTTAACTCCTACACTTCTGATCAGGTTTTCAATGCTGACGAGTCCGGATTATTCTGGGAAAAAATGCCGGAAAGAACCTTTATAGCCAAAGCTCACAACTCAGCTAGTGCTCATAAAGTACCGAAAAGTTGTATAACAGTTCTTTTCTGTTGCAATGCTTCTGGCGATTATATGATGAAACCATTGCTGATTAACAAATCAAAATCACCACGATCATTCAAAGGAATAAATATCAAAAACCTTCCTGTCTATTGGATGGCTGATAGAAAAGCATGGGTCACTGCCATAGCTTTCAATGAATGGTTCCATAACTTCTTTGTTCCAGATGTCAAAAATTATTTAACTAAAAAGGGATTGCCTTTTAAGGCTCTTCTATTAATTGATAATGCACCAGGTCATCCTCCAGATTTACAACACGAAAATGTAAAAGTTGTTTTTTTACCAAAGAATACAACTTCCTTATTACAGCCGTTAGATCAAGGGATAATTTCGACTTTTAAAGCACTGTACATCAAGCAAACTTTCAGGTATATCTTAGAATAAATGGAGAATGGTGAATCTCTTACTCTGATGGATGCTTGGAAGAAATTTACAATTTTAGATTGTGTTAAGCATGTTGGACTGCCATACACTCAGATCAAACAATCAATGATCAACGCCTGCTGGAAAACAATATGGCCGGATGTTGTTGAAAGTGGAAATGATAAATCACCAATAGAGCATGAATATTCTCAGATCACTGAGTTGGCCCATACTATAGGAGGAGAAGGTTTTGAAGATTTAGCTCAGGCAGATATTGAAGAAATAATGGCTGATGAAGAATTGAATGAAGATGATTTAATTAACATGATTCGTGAAACAAACAAACATGATGAAGACAATGATTCTGATGAAGAGCAATCTGAACCAGTTGCGTTCACAGCAAGAATCATAAGCGTAGGACTTGATTTGGGAAGAAAATTGAGCAACCATTTCTTACAATATGACACAAATGTTGATCAAGCTCTCCGATTCCAGCGAGACCTTCGTAAATGCTTAAATCAATATGAAGAGGTCTATAAAGATTTAGCAAAAAAAACCTACGCAATTGTTAATTACCGAATTCATGACAAAGTCTTGTCAACTCGAGATCTTGCCTAATTCGTCAACCATTGAGCCAGAATCGCATCAAGAAAGCTCAAGTGATGAAAGTGACATTATACCTATCGGAAAGAAAAGAGTGATAGTACATGAAAGTGATGACAGTCATTAAACTTATAATTAATTTTTAAGGGTCTTTTTGTTTTTTTGTTCTTTGTTCCTAATGTAAAATAAATTAAATATGTTATATTACTACATTCATATGTTTGTTGTTTTATAAACTAAGTATAATTTTAAGTTTTCTAAGACGTCTTACTCTTATTTTACTTAAATAAATGACTGAATCATGCACATTTTGGGGTTATTTTCGTTTTACAAGATTTTACTTAGCAAAATCCAAGATTTCAATTTACACGGTTTCGTGCAGAACCTATCTTCCGTGTAAATCGGGGGATAGGTGTATATATATATATATATATATATATATATATATGTATACAGGGTGTCCAGTGTTATCGGTGCCCAATGGCTATTTCCTCAACCGTTAGTCAAAGAGGTATACTTCCAATTGCAAAAATGTTTTAAATTTTAAAATCTATTATCTTAGAAACAGTTTAAATCAATAAATACATTTCTGAAAGAAATAAGAAATATAAGTTTTTATATGGTCCCCGGTCCTACCAATTACATTTAAGAAAATCATCCTCATACAATTTCATGCAAAATAAAAAAAATCTTCCTTTTATGACCAAAATTCACAGAGTTATTAAGCATTAAACTTTATGACTTAAGTCGCTTTTCCAAGCTTAAAAATGTCCTGTTTCAGGCAACCAACCAATCAGGGACCGTAAAGACCATTTTTCAGCACAAAAAGTGCTCCAACTTTAAACAGCTATAAGTCTGTCAATTTTGGTCGTAAAAGGATGATTTTTTTTTTATTTTGCATAAAATTGTATGAGGATGATTTTCCTAAACATAATTGGTAGGACCAGGGGACTGTATAAAAATTTATGTTTCATATTTCTTTCAGAAATGCATTTATTGATTAAAACTGTTTCTAAGATAATAGATTTTAAATTTAAAACATTTTTGCAATTGGATGTGTATCTCTGTGATTAACGGTTGAGGAAATAGCCATTGGGCACCGATAGCACTGGACACCCTGTGTGTACACACACACACACACACACACACACACACACACATATATATATATATAAAATATATAAATATTTGTGCTCCACTGTATTAGAAATTTATGGCAAACTATAGTACAACTATTATAAAAGTAGATTTTTTTATAATTTTCATGCTAAATGTTCTATTATTTACAGTTTTTGTTTTATTAACTTATTTATTTTCTATTTTTTTATTCATTCACACGTATTTTATTTTAGGTTTTGTTAGAAGATATTCCTTAGCAGAACTGGATGATATTGATTTTTCAACATCAGATGATCTTGCTATCATTGTAAGTAATTACATGTGAATAATTCACTGCCAAGTATTATATTTTGTTCTGTTAAGTAAAAATCCAACGAAAATACAAGCTGCCATGTTACTATTTATTGGACAAGACAACTAAGAGTTTTCAGCACTCTATTTCAGCTCTGTATTATGCTGGGAAGTTGATCTGCTGGTTGCAGGTACAGGCAGTTCTGGTCACATAGTACCTCAAATTTCAATAAAATCCATTCAATAGGTGTTAGTTTCAAAGAAACAGAAATTTCAAATGTACATTTTTTAAATTCGTTCTTGTTCTCCTTTGATAGGGTTACTGAACTGATTTTTATGAAACGTGAAACCCTTGTTCTATATAGGAGACAGTGGCCCACCATGAGACACCTTAAATTTTAAAACAGATTAAAATCTAAAAATTCAGCTTTAGATTTTTTAATGATGGCTATTGAAAACTAAGAAAAAAATTTTTAGTGCTCAAAAATTTTTCAATAGGTGTCTATAATCAAGTTTAGTGTACATTCTAGACAAAACAAAATGCAGGATGTTTCTAAAAAAGGAGCAGATTTTGAAGTTTTAAACGGGCACTTATAAAAAAGGCATATGCTTTAATAAGAAAATAGTACCAGATTCACGAACCTTTAAAATCTAAAAAGGTAATGATTTAAGGTGAACGTAACATAATTAAGTACAAATGAATATACAATGCAAATGCAGCTGTTTTGAGAATATGTTGAACACCCCTCTTCAGTGCTAGATAGACCAACAAACCTGAAGTAAAAGAAACGAAATGGGCTTTGTCTAGCACTGAAAAAGGGGATTTTGCATATCCTCAAAACAGCTGTATGCTGTATTGTACATTAATTTATATTTAATTATGTTGCCTCACATCTCTGGGACTGCAGTGAAATATTTGTACATCAAGAAAATTACTTCCTTCCATTTTATTACCCTTTTGGTGGAAAGGTTCAATCTGGAGGATTAACTTTTTCCCAGGACCACTGTAAAAAGGGACAGGATAGTGTAAAAAGTTCTGAAAGGAAAAGGGCAGAGAGCTAGCTGTACCCTCCTAAAATGGCCTAGCAGGAATACTACTCAAGTTTATATTGATATGTTGTATGCCTGGCAGTTGAAGTAAATTCATAGATTGAAAATATTTAAAATTATGTGGTAGTTAGAAATTTTCTATTACATTTTGCGGACAGTAGACTAGAGGTATTCTATTTAGAGAAAAGGTAATAACACAAAACAGGCATGAGATTTTTTCATGGATCCATCAATTTCTACTTTTGTGTTGGTTTTTATTTTTCCGAATATTTCCGCTTTTCCTGTTTTTTGCCAGAGAAATTTTTTTTCCTGTGGGTGAAAATACTTTCCTTGTGAATTCCAAAGTTTCTCTTTAAGCAGGGTGTTCATAGGTCACGAATATCCGAAAAAAGTTACAAAATTGGTCATAAATGTATAAAATGTCACAAATTTAGAGATCAGAGTTTTTCTGAGTTTACATTTGGATATCTGTTTGCCTGCAAAATTGGCTCTTGCACACGACAATTTCTTTCACATCACGAGGGAGATGACCAATGATTATCTTTCTCTCACTTTTGCAATGTATTTGCATCAACTAAAATTTTTATAATTATTTCATGTTATATACAAAAACTATTTTTCAAACATATTAATGAAGTAAAAGGGCTGTTTTGCAGCAATATTGCAAAAAACAGCATTTGTATGCTATCCTCAGTATTTTCCTTTTAATTATGAAAATATTGATGGAACTAAGGCATGAAAATCGAGTGTCCCTCAGTAGCAAAATAAAAGCATTTCTTAAATGAAGACAACTTGAACCGTAGAACTATTGTAATTAATGAAAACTTTTAAATATATATTAAGAAACAATATAACACTTGTTACACACATGTTAGATATAGGAATTCAAAATCTTGTTTATGTAGCAAAGGTATAGGAATTCAAAGTCTTCTATGTAGCGTCATTGTTTATTCACATTCATTCCGCTACTAACTTCCTCTGTGCTTGGTGTTGATAGTTCTATTTGGCACCGTTTTTCAGTCTAAAGTACCAAACTTGGCGAGTTATTGCAACGAATATTGTTTATGCAATCTGTTTGCATCCATCAAAATTTTTATAATTATTATGAGTTGTATACATAAAAATTGTTTCTCAAACATATTATTAATGAAAGGCTATTTTGCAACGGTTTCTCGAAAAACTGCATTTGTACATGATCGTCAGTATGTCTCAATTGTGAAAATATTTTCTACTTATGTAATTTGTTTGCATCCACTAAAATTTTTTATAATTATTACGATTTGTATACATAAAAGTTGTTTTTCATTAATGAAATGAAATGCTATTTTGCAGCAGTATCATGAAAAGGACACTTGTACTCGATCATCAGTATATATCTCATTGAATTGTGAAAATATTTTTTACTTATGTAATCAGTTTGCATCCACTAAAACTTTTATAATTATTATGAGTTGTATACAAAAAAGTTGTTTTTCTAACATATTATTAATGAAATGAAGGGCTATTTTACAGAAGTATATCACTGTGTAGAGTTATCAGATTAGTTGTATAGAAGACTTAAGGTTTGTAATTTGTCTAGATCTTAGTACAAATGTGAAAGAATTGTTGAAGATGAGATGTTTTAATTTTGTATCATAAAAAAATTAAAATTTCATAAAATATGTATTTAAATTTGGATGTTTTCATTTTGATAGATTTAATTATTATATACACAGTAGAGCTGATGCATTTTTAATTCTATTTTACAATTAACAAGATATAGTAAATGGGTGTTCATCCCACACATTTTTTACATGAATTCAAAATTTTCTAGTTTTTTGACCATTTTGCAATCATGCCTGCACAAAGGAATCAGATATGTGTTTAAATTACGGATTTAATTTTATTCACTGGCCAAAAAAAGGCAGCATATAAAATCTAGTATGATTTCTGAATGAAATCGGTAACCATCAGACAATGATGATTTCCATCTTTAAAATATGAATATACAATAATTGAACTATCACAGAACAACACGAAAATATTAATACATAATAACAAATAAAGATTTAATATGGCTGCCATGACTGAGGTCTGAAAAATACATAAAACATAATAAAATTTCCAAGTTATGAATTGATAAATAAAAAGGATTTCTCTGACATAATAACTCTAAAAATATTAGAAAAAATGATTTCTTTAAAGAAATAAACAAGGATGTAAAAAGATTAGTTTTTTCCAATAGAATGTTTTAGTTGATATTTCCCTTGGCTTAAATTTGATTTGATTCTGCAATTTACAAATGTCTTTACCTCCAGAAATTAGAACGTGTACATCTGAGTGCCGCTCGAATCATTCTCGGACTCAAAAATAGCTGCCCTTCTGATATAGCCCTGTTCGAGGCAAACTTAGAACCACTGCATATTAGAAGAAGAGCCAACTTAGAAAAATACTTTAATAAAATCTACAGCTATGGCCCCCAACATCATACTTCCTTGTATCTGCACACCTGGCACAACAATCAAAGACTAAAGAAATCCAGCTCGTTTAGCTTGGCAGAAACTCAAAACCTGATCTCTCGTGAGGTTGAATCTCAATCTTTAAGATCTTGTATTGATCCCTCAGAGGGGATGCCAAGAGTTTTCTTCCACTTTGATTTGAATTCCACTGCAAATAAGCAAACGCATCTTGAAGACTATCTTAGGCAGCTGGCCCTAGAAGTTATTAGTTGCATTCCTAAAGATGCAGTGCAGGTCTATACTGATGGTAGTCGTACAGAAAACCGTACTGGCAGCGGTATCTATATTAGAACCCCTCATCTTGAGACTTCACTAAAACAACGTAACCTGGACACTTGTTCTGTCTTCAGGAGCGAGTTAATTGCGATCAATGTAGGGCTTGACGCCCACATATCTCTTGATTATAATTTTGGTGAACTTTGGATATTGTTGGACACCCGCAGTGCACTTCAACATCTTAGTGGCTGGTCCTCTGCAGGCGATGAAACCAGTATATCTATTCTGCTCAAGCTAAAGATTTCTCAAAACCACAATGTCTATCTCCAATGGATTCCATCACATGTAAACATTAGTGGTAATGAGGTTGCTGATAGATTGGCCAAAGAGGGCAGTGAGGACGAAACGGCCACTGGTTCTTCGCTTACTTATCAAGAACTGTACTCAAATGCAAGATCTAAATTAAATTTAATTTGGCGTACTCCACCTGCGCACCAATGGTACACCGGAACATCCCCTGGCGCTCTTCTGGAAATTAAATGTGATCGTGGCTCCCAGACTGCACTTGCTAGACTTAAAAGTGGCCTCCTTAAGTGTCTTTCTTTTGAACGCAGTGGAAAAATCCATCCCACTTGTAATAAATGCTGTGACCATCCGGCCTCCCCGGAGCACATATTGAGTTGCGTCGGACTTTCCAAGGAGGACTTGACATCTGCCCCCCTTTTAGTTATTGATTTTCTGGCGGTCAACAACCTACTGGAGTTGATCTGACTTATGTCAGATCTGTTAAAAAGGGTAAGCAACAACAACAAATGTCTTTAGATACAAAATATATGCAACTTGGGAATGTACAAAAAGAATGTTATCTCTTTTAAGTAAAATATTTCACCTGAATATTAAAAAACAATAATATTGTAATTTAGAAGCTCTAAGTTGAATAATTAGAAGAGGAAGATGTGAATGTGTGTGTGTGTGTGTGTGTGTGTGAGCAGATTCTTTTAGCAAGGGCTCCTCAGCAGCAGCACAGTATTTAGTCTTAAGAATACAGTCTACAGTCCCAAAAGTATATAGAATGGCACAAAATTGCATTTGCAAAAGTGGCAGAGTAACTGCAACTATGAAGGGCAATATATTTTATAACATTCACAATTTTATTTGATTATACTGCATAAAATTACACAAAATTCATGAAGGGCGCGGTAGCCCATTGGTTAGCGCGCTGGAGTTGCACTCGGTAGGCCCGGGTTCGATTCCAGCCGCTGCCAAAACTGCCGCCGTGTTCACGCGGAGTACGATCACGTTAAACATGTGGGTCCGTAAGTCCTTCCGAGAGGTTGGTGGTAGGGGAAGGAGGGTACGGTCCCTGTGGATGCCTTCCCCACTGGGTTCCAGTCTAAATTGGGTGGCACTTCTCGGCTGTCCAAACAGTTACCTTACACCTTTCTGGTAGGTTGGACGGTCTGGGTCTCAACAACAACAACAAAATTCATGAAGTACAATATTTGTTTGGAGATTGCGTTTTCCAGCAAGATTGATTCATAACTCGAACTCAACAAAAGTGTGATTACAGAGCAAAACAGTACAAATGTTTTGAACTGGCTAGCACTTAGCCCTAATTCAAACACCCATAGAAAATTTGTGGGGAATGTTAAGTTGCAAAGTATACGAAAATGGGAGACAGTATTTCTCTGTCAGTGACTTGAGAGTTGCCATACACAGGGGCCAAGCAACCACTTGGGGCCTCATGTTTGAAGAGGACTTCAAAATTGAAAGGATAGCTTTTTTATCCTAAGCCTATTTTTAATTTTGTTTGGAGCTAATTATTTCAACATAGCATCTTAGATCTTACCACTAATTAGCCCCTCCTATGCTTTCCTTTATTACTTTGTGTTATTCTGAAATTTATCTTCAGTCATTCAGATTTCAGTAGTTGCAATCTGAATAGGGTTTGAAACTGGTAAGGCTTTTTTATTAGTCTTAATATATTCGCTTGTTTTGTATTTTGTAGCTGCAGGAGCCCTTAGAGCCTAATGGGCCTCAGTCTAAAAGTTTTTGCATAATTTGTATTCTTTCATTGCCCTGCCTAAACTATAACTATAGGTCTTATAGTAAAAGAAGATCAATTAGCAAAATCATGGCTATTACCATGGTCAAATAGTAGCATAGTTAGAATTTTAGAGCACGGAAGCAACATCTTTAGTATGCCCCATGTGCAATATTTTTCTTTTCGATATGAGACCCCTTATGTTATATTTTCCATTCGGTGTTCGAGGCCCCCTATACAATATTTGCCATTCGATGTGACATCCCTGTATAGCGATAAAACTCTGAACAGGGACATTTGGCTCCTATTGAAGGTTCCTAAGCTTTAGGGCCCAAAAGTATCTGTTTTTTTTGCAATATGTTACTGCATAAATGTATATTTATGATTACTATTGAAAGTGGCCCTAGAAAAGAAAACGTTTGACTATGGGCTAACAAAAATAGTAAAATGGTGCTCCTTAGCAATTTCCTTGTTAAGAATTTATTGTTTTGTTTTAGGAAAATACTGTATGAATTCCATTTCTTTGAATTTGAAATTGATTAGCTTGTTAGCTTCTTTCTTTTATCAGCACTTGTTTATTGCAAAATTTTGTCTTTCATAATAAATTCTACAGTATGTCTGATGGCTTGGCTTTGGGTAATCCACTCAGTCTTATTCTCAGTGACATCATTATGCAATATTTTGAAATTAAGCTCTTTGAGATTAACCCAGTTGGTTTTTTATACTTGTTATGTTGATGACGGTTTGCTCTTCTGGATCACACTTTTGAATGATATTGAGGGTATTTTGGCTAATTTGAATTCCATTAATCCTTGCACTCAGTTTGCCTATGAAATGGAAAACAACAATCATCTTGCGTTTTTGGATGTTTTGGCCATCCGTAATGATGATAATTTCTTACTATGCTCTTTAGTAAACCTTTTTTGGTCTCCCTACCTCCACACAAAAATTCCTGCTATCCAGCTAACTAGAAAATTGCTGCTTTTAATACATTTGTCCATCGTGCTTTGAACGTTTATTCTACTGTGGATTTGATAAATTTTGAGATCAATTATTTAAAAGCTGTGTTGCTGTTGCTTATGGTTTCTCTCCCAGCATTGTTGATCATGCAATTCAAAATTTACTAAACCTTCCTCTAAGCTTGCTTCTGAAAAAGATTTCAAAACATTTTACCATTTCTTTGCCAAAAATCAGTCAGCAGATTGCTAAAAAACTTTAAAAATTCGAATTCAATATTGCATTTAAATTTTTTTAATAAACTCATCAACTTTCTAACGTTTAGAAATTTCTGATAGTTGGGTGCATTTAAAGTATATTTCTTTTACATTACGGGTATAAATACCCTGTGCCAGTAAGGATACTGTAGCCTTCACTCAAAGTTTTTAGCTTAGTTAATGCAGTATGTTCATGAATTGAAAACTATTAAGAAGCTTTTATGCTCGTTGATGTGATTGTTCAGATAATTGATGTAATACAGCACTTGTTTTGCTATAAATGATACAGGCTGATGTAAATTGCTGAAATGTTTCTATGCAAGTAGCAGAATAGAGCTTAAGAGGCAGATTTTATAAGAGTGAGGCATGTCATTATACACACCATTTTTGATTTTGCTGAAATTTTTATGGTGGTTTCTTCTAATGATTTTAGAAGATATGTAATTTTTTTCCCCCCAACATTTTTTTTGTGACCCACAAAAATTCCTAAAGTGAGTCGCGACCCAGTATTTTTCTCAAATCGACATCTCTCTCTATTCTATTATCTCTGTGCATTGATCATCAACCAAAGTAATTGTTGTGATTACAACATGAGCTTTAGTAGCTAAATTGAATTATTTTGTAAATTTCATGGCTGGCCTTCAGTGCAGCCTGGCAGGGTTGGCCAAACTTTGTTGCTGAAAGTGAAAAAGCACCATATTTGAGACCTCATGGGTCCATGCACTGAGGGTCAGCCATAGTTTTCAGGTTTAACTTGTGTAGTACTACCCAGTATTAACTTAATTAGCTCATTTGTTGCATGGCTCACCCTCAGTGCTGCCAAAAAATAGCTACTTTTGTATCTAACGAAACGAAAAAGAATCCTTTTGGTGATCCTGTATCTCAGTGCACTGAGGGTCAATGTGGAACTTGATAATTGTATTTCATAGTATGAGACCTGTCTTTTAACAGACAATTGTCAGAATTTTGGCCAATGGCCATGCGAGCACATGGGGCTTACTTCAAGTCATTGTGGAAATAGAATATATGGTAACAAAGCATACAATTAGCTGTACAGTAGGCCTATAACCTATTCACTATATGTTATATGTTTTTTTATTATATATGTGACTAGTCAGTAGGCAACCATATCCTTTTTTACAATGTCATCTAATTTTACTTGTAGCATAAGTAATACAAAAATAACATTGTAATTGTTAGCCATCATAGTACTGGTAGCCTAGTTACGAGAAAATAATTTTCAATGCAATGATGTACACCCTAAAATTGAAAAAGAGTAAAAAACAATGTGTATCATTTTGGTAAAACATTTTTATGAATATATTTTAAAATATTTAAAACACCTTTAAAAAAAAGGTGTTACAAATATTTTATGTTTTTACCGTAATGATAAACGTTGTTTTGTAATGTTAAACAGACGACCAAAATTGGGTTCAGCAAAATGATATCTTGAAATGCCTGGAACCACCAACCATTCAGGGAACCACTAAGAGACTGTCATTTGTTTTCAGAGATGACGAAATTCTGGATTTTCAGGATTTGTTTGAAGAGTGGCTTTTAGAAAATAGAAAATAAGAACTGTTATTTTATAGCTTTCTATCTTATTTTAGCTATTTGGAAACTGAAAATACACGGTATATGTCAAAGCTGTCTATAGCAGGGGCCTACCATAGTTTGCAACACTTTGTTTTTGTATAGAAAAAAAAAAGGGTTTATGTTTCAAAAGAAGGTATGTGTTTTAAAAGTAGTCAAGTAGACAGTCTGAAATAAAATGTAGTGTGAAAATTACAAATTTGCATGTACTTTTTATTTCCTGCTACAAGCCCTACTGTGCAGCTAATTGTATGCTTTGTTACCATATATTCCATTTCCACAATGTCTTGAAGTAAGCCCCATGTGCTCGCATGGCCATTAGCCAAAGTTCTGACAATTGTCTGTTAAAAGACAGGTCTCATACTATGAAATATAATTATCAAGTTCCACATTGATCCTCAGTACACTGAGATACAGGATCACCAAAAGGACTCTTTTTCGTTTCGTTAGATACAAAAGTAGCTATTTTTCGGCAGCACTGAGGGTGAGCCATGCTACAAATGAGCTAATTAAGTTGAATGAATGAATGAATGATATGAAGGTGGGTGGCTCCAGAAGAGCCTAGCACATCGACCAGAGGTCTATTGTACTACCCCAAAAAGAAAATGAAGATCCCTAAGAAAAGAGACCAGTAGCCGATGCGAAAATAAGCAGGCACTTGACAGGTATGTCGTTCAGCTCCCAGGGTTCAATCACATGACAACCAATGTGTTCGAATCTGTGAGCAGAGTAGGCCTCACATTCACATAGAATGTGAGCTGCAGTTTCTTCGCTGTGTAATTGCAGCCTCTGCAAAACGAATCCTTGGAGACACCCATAATATTAAGATGTCTCTTGAGGGTGCAGTGCCCAGTAAGGAGCCCAACAGCTCTCCTGATGCCAGTTCTACTGAGCCTGAAAAGTTCCTTTTGACGTGTACTAGGGCAATTGCAGTTGAGGATTTTCGCTTGCCTTTGTCCCTTAGTGTCACGCCAGTTCTTACATTGAAGCTTCCTGAAGATGTCATAGACAATTCTTCTGACAAGGTCATTGGGAATACCCAAGGCCGGCTCAGGGCCCACAAAAGGAGTACTAGAGCCTTTCCTAGCAAGTTCATCTGCCAATTCATTGCCAGGAATGCCCGAATGACCAGGCACCCAGTACAGAATGACACTATTATTACTAGCAATTTTACAGAGAGCATTATAGCATTCCCAGACAAGGGAAGATGTCACAGTGAACTTCCCCAGAGCCATAAGAGCAGCCTGGCTATCAGAACAAATGAAAATCTGGCTATTCTCATACTTTCTGTCATAGCAAATTCTACAACACATAAGAATGGCAAATACTTCAGCCTGAAAGACAGTAGCAAAATTGCCAAGCGGATAAGATAGCTCAGTGCCATCATCAGGGCAACAGACACCAGCACCAGTACTTGTGCCAATCTTCGAGCCATCTGTGTACCATACAAAACATTTATGTTTATTGTAGGTTGGAGTCCTCTTCCAATCATCCCGCGAGGGGACAAGAATTTCATAAGGCTTATCAAACGTAAATTTGACATGTATGCCATCAGGTGGCATACAGAAATAAAGATGCCTAGCAACATTACTGTTAAGTTCGCCCCAAGATAGATACCTTGAGTAATCTTTCCAGTGTTTCAGATATTTGAGTCTGTTCATGCAGATAAGTGCTTCTGCTTCAATACGCATATAGAGCGGATGCAAGCCAAGTAAAAGTTCAAGAGTTGCAGTAGGAGTGGTTTTCATGCATCCGGAGATTGCAATGCACACCATCCTTTGAAGCTTAACTAAATCAAGTTTAGCAGTTTCACTTCTAATTCTGGACCACCAAACAATGGATCCATAAGAAATGATAGGACAGACTATCATCGAGTAAATCCAATGGATAGCTCTGGGATTAAGGCCCCAGCTTTTCCCAATAGCATTCCTACAAGACCAGAAGATTCTTCTGGCTTTAGTTGTGCAGTAGTCCAAGTGTCTCTTCCAATTAAGTTCCTTGTCAAAATAAATTCCCAAGAATTTAACCTCCTTGGAGCAAATAAGCTTCTGTAAGCTAATTAAGTTAATACTGAGTAGTACTACACAAGTTAAACCCGAAAACTATGGCTGACCCTCAGTGCATGGGCCCATGAGGTTACAAATATGACCCTTTTTCGCTTTCCGTGACAAAGTTTGGCCAACCCTGCCAAGCTGCACTGAAGGTTAGCCATGAAATTTACAAAATAATTCAATTTAGCTACTAAAGGTCATGTTGTAATTGCAAGAATTACTTTGATGCTCAATGCACAGAGATAATAGAATAGAGAGAGATGTCGATTTGAGAAAAATAAAAATACTGGGTCACGACCCACTTTAGGAATTTTTGTGGGTTACAAAACATTTTTTTTTGGGGAAAAAAAAAATTGTGTCTTCTAAAATCATTAGAAGAAACCACCATAAAAATTTCAGCAAAATCAAAAATGGTGTGTATAATGACACCCTCATTTCTGCCTCATTTTTATAAAATCTGCCTTTTAAAAGCACTCCATGTCTTTATTATTTCTACTTTCTGAGATGTCGAAGCCTGTGATATTTTCTTGTATTTTATTTTCAAGTTCTTCTGATTTAGTGAGTAATAAATTAGTTTAATTTTGCTTATTATTTGTGCTTTTTGAAGTCCTTACATGTCATTCATTGCAAACAGTTCTTTCGAAGTCTCTGTTTAATTTGAAGAAAAGCACTTAGTGTTTCTAAGGTCATTGACCATAATGATAAACATGAGATACATTCAGAATTTTCTTTTAAATATGAGCTATATGACTAAGTCATTCGAACTAGAGCTCCTTTAACATTCCTATATTCCTATATAGGAGCCCAAATTTCTTCCTATCATTCGCTTAATAAAAAAAAATAGCTGCTTTCATTATATTTGTTTATGCTTAAAGCATTTCATTTTTGAGTGTATCATATTGTAATCACTTATGCTGAGTTGGTTGATATTTAAATTAATAAAATAATAAAAAATATTCCATTTAGTTACATGAACATTATGTAATTGAAATAAACAAAGAGGTATATAACTAGCAATGTATTATATATGATTTATTATGACATACGTAGATCTGAACAGTAAGGGATATATACGAGGGTTACACTGAAATTTTTGAGATATGGCTAAGTGGTACAAATTAAACATAGTAGTGTCTCTTAGGAGTGTTTAAAGTACTCCCAAGATCAATGCACTTTTGTAGGTGAATTTTCCAAAGATTAAATGCTTCAAGCCATCCATTTCGTGGAATCGATGAAAAATATGCATTTATAGCCTCATCAATCTCATCTGTGAAATGAAAACCACGCCCACATAAATTTTTTTTAGATTAAAAAATAGCCAAAAGTCACACATAGCAAGATCAGGAGAATAGAGTGGCCATGTTTTATCACTTTGTTTTTTTATGTTCAAGAAATTCGACTATCATTCTTGCTGAATGAGAAGATGCATTGTCATGGTGAAGTGCAAGTCTCCTAACATTCACTTTCTGAAGAATTTCTAAGACACTTAGTTGTGTTGCAGTTAGCTGCAACTTTCTTCGGTCCATCTAGCTTTATGGCTTTGACTAAACCTGTACTTCTGAAGAACACGGCATACATTACTTTTTTCATTGCTCGTTGTCATTTCACCATTGCTGATTTGGGGTCATCTTCAAATACCCATACTTTACCTTCTTGACGTGTTGAAACGTCAAAAAACGGTATGTACGTTTCATCATCAGTTATAATTTTAGAAATAATGCTGTATCCACCATCATTAAATAATTTTAGGGTTTCTGTACTGATTCTGACATGCTCCGCTTTTTGATGTTCTGTTAAATTATGGGGGAACCAACATCAAACTAATTTTTTCATATGCAGTTCTTCATGAATAATTTTATGTATAGCTGGGGATCCAATGTTAAGTTCCTTGTGTATCATTTAGTAGATACAGCTGTTATCATCGATTAACATTTTTCGAATGGCCGACATATTTTCTGGGACTACAGCTGACAAAGGTCTTTCTGTGTGTTGCTGTGCCTTTTTGGACATCAGCATATCTCTACTTATAATAAAACAGAGTGTGTTTGACGGGGAATGGTTCCTGGGCGATCTATTTAAGAACGATTCTGGGACAATCCACTCCTCAAAGGAATAGATAAACCATGAATGTTTGAAACATGAATTTAAATGGAAAATCTATCACTATGGCTTTTTTTTACAAGTTTTTAATCAACAATAAAAAGTATTAAGAAATCAAAATAGTTATTTAATTCAAATGCGTTTGCTAATATTTATTATTATGTTTTCGATTTGGATAATAAATAAATGGATATAAAAATATGTCTTATAAATGAACGGTTTGATTTTTCTTTTAATTATATTAATTGTGAACTGCGTACATCACTTTAATTTATTTTGGCAGAGTTTTCAAGCTTTTATATTGTGTTTAGCTAATAAAATCATATATTGTATTTGGCCAATAAATTCATTTAGCTGATTGTTGAAACAGAAAAAGAGTAGTACGGGTATATCTTCTAATACAATTTTAGTTTTTTCATTTAGTAATATACAAACGGAATCAGGATGTTTTATTCAGATCTGCAAATTTAGAGCTACGAATTTGGCGGGATATCGCTAACTTGGCAACTTTTCTTAAATGTTGCCAACTTTTTTAACGACAATGTCACCAATTTTTTTAACGACATAAATCAATGAAATTTATTTTGTTTTGTTTGAAGAGAGTACTAAAATGATGTTTCGTTTGCATTTCTCTGTCAGTTCAACCATCTTGCTTAATAACACAATTAGCGAATTATTAAAATGTCACCAAATTGATATAAATGTTTGTAAATCTATAAAAATATCTGAAATTGATAAAATTGTTCTAAATAAATGAAATGAATTGTGTTTTTTTTAGGGGATAGTATTGTGATAATGTTTCTCCAATTCGTCGTCAAGTGGACTGCCAATTCTACAGTCCCACTTGGTGATAAATTTGGCAATTTTTTAAAATGTCACTAAATTGACGAAAATTTCGCTAAACTTTCCACAGATATAGCATTATTCAGACTATATTTTTTCCAACAATTTATCTGAAGCAAATGATATCATGCCACTTAGCAGCAGATTTAAATTCAATGTGTTTATGCGGCAGATGATTTTTATTAAATCTTTTCCGATTTGAATAAAGAAGATATGTATATAAAACAAATTTCATTGCCATTATATTTTTGACTGGATAATATCAATTACGGTCTTGAGGTTTAAACATTATTATTATTGATATTTTCGGAGAGTATTGATTCAGAGATTATTGATATTTTCAAGTTATTATGCCATTATTTTATTGGAGCAAAATGTTGTTGAAACTCATATATTGTACGTTGTACAAGTAATCTTCTGCAAATGCACGAGTATACCTTCTAATCTATGAGAATCTAAGTAGTACAGGTATATTGACATATATTTTGACATATATTAGAATAAAATACGGCCTTCTGGTGTGAAGATTATGGGATTATTGATATTTTCAATTTAAAACGTCATCTGTTTTATTTTGACAAAGATTTTTGAGACTCATATTGTAATACGGGTAATCTTCTACTAATACCCGGACATATCTTCTAATCTACGACATTATAAGTAGTACGGGTATATCTTCCCGTATAATTTTAGCACTTTCATTTTGGCATATATTGGAATCAATTACTTCTTTCAGGTTTAAAGATTACGGGTTTATTGATATTTTTAATTTATATATGTAATCTACTAATACGGATTATATCTTCTAATATTTGCGTATGTAAGTAGTACGGATTCCATACAATATTAACGCTTTTATTTTGCATATATTGATTCAATTCCATATTTTTTGTAAATTTGCTTACGAAAGGGGTCAGGATGTTTTATTTTTCAGATCTGCCAGTGAAGATAATTTTGTATAGTGTCTGGTAGAAAGACTCATTATGATATCAAAAAAATATATTAAATCATTGTAAAACATTCTGAATACTGAAAACTTTCTAAAAACTGCAAAACTTGTGAAGTATCTAAAAGTTTCAAGGTTCTAAAGTTCCTAAAAACTGTCTGAAATTCTAAAATTAACTGAAAGCGTGCCATAAGACCAGTCTCTCCCTAAATTTACAAAATCTCAACTACATAAAATAATAACACTTTAAAGAAAAAGAGAGAGACACAGAGTTTAAGTTTTCCAAAATCTAACGTTTATTAAAATTTTAAACTTCACTTTTAAAGAACTATTAAAATTTACATCTCATTAACTAAACAAATCAAATTAAACATCATAAATAAATTAAATAAATAAATTGAATTTATAAAGTAGCCGGTCGTATAGTTATAGTAAAAACGTTAGAATATTAAATTTAAAGTAAACAGCTTTTGATGTTTAAATTATGTTAAAATTATACAATTATTTGTCAAACTAGAATTTAAAATAAAAAGAGAACATCAGTTAGCCAAAAAGGAAATTTAGAATATAATAAAAATTTCAACTATAAGTTAAAGAAAACCTCATGTTCTGCTGACCTAAAATATATAGGTCAAGGGGTTTTATTCAAGCCAATTTAATTTAACCTTAAACTAATGTAAAGCTGACAGAAACAATTAAAATTGGAATAAAAACTTATTTCACTAATGAGGAATAGAATTAGAAAAGGTTTCACCAAGTGCTCCAAGGGAAAAACAGCAGAGATCTGCAGGAAGCAGTATCATCGGAAGATTCGCCGAATGTGCCACATATCCAGGGAAAAACAAGCAGAAGAAATCCATGTCACGGGATTAAATTTATGTTCAGAAGTCTGGAAAAACGGTCATTCCACGAGGTCTGACTCCAAGGGGGGATTCCCCAAATCAGCTGCACATCCAGTAATGCCGAAGTTAAATAATTTCTCCAAATCGTAGCAGCGGATTTTTCGCATCAGAATGGAACTCAAGGCATATGTCCGTTTAATAAATAACAAAAATGTTGATTCCATTCTTCATAAAAAAAAAAAACTGCACAACTTGGGAAAATAAACAATTTCCTAATTGGTTGGTAAAACTTCCTCATCCGACATCGCAAACAGCTCGGAACATGGTGGATTACTAATTAACAACTCTTCATTCTGTGTGTCTAGACGCAACAAACGCCCGGCTCTCTCAGCTTCCGGACAAAAACAACATCAGAGAGCACGGGAGAAGGATTCAAATAAAAGGACTGCTGGTCATAAACTAAACACAGCCGCTTTTATCTTGGAAAAAACACATCACAGACTTAGCCGGCGATAATAGAACTGATCATGCTGAATTCGAACTTCAGCTCGGCTCGCAGCGAAGCACTAAAAATAACAACTTTATACGATTACATTCCAAGATCCAATCCAAAGGGAAAGAGAGTGAGAAAATGTGCAAGTTTATTTATATACTGCCAAACATCGCTGCCACACCATTGTAAGCAAAACTATCGATGAACGATAAAAGAATTAATGATAGACGATTTTAATATTACTGTCAACCAATCAAAAACTCAAAATTTTAAAGAAGAGAACAAGAATTTTAAAGCAGACGAAAATTAAAAAGAAATGAAGTGAAATGATTTGGAATATACGAATTAGGAATAATTTAAATATGAACGATTCTGAAATATTTAAAAGAAAATAGAATAAAACTGAAAAATCGTGATAAATCAATGAGTTCTTAACCGAGAACAACAAATTTAGAATCAAATCAAAGGGAATAAAAAGGGCAATAAATGGAATTACAAATTAGCCAATTTAAATAAATTTAAATTGCTGAAACCTAAAAAGAACAAACTTTCACCATTTTGAACACAATAAGTATGCAATAGAATCTATTTGGAACAGAAGAATATCAAAAACCTAAACAATTGGAAAATGGATAACTAAAAAGAGATTGACTATTTAAATAAGACCCCTGAACATGTTTAAATTAAAAACAATAAACAATTGGAAAATGGATACTAAAAAGAGATTGACTGTGTAAATAAGACCCCTGAACATGTTTAAATTAAAAACAAACTTCCTAAAATTATTAAATAGCCAAAAGCAACCCAACAATAGTGTTGTGTTTAAAAATGATGAAGGAAGACATAATAATTAGTTTAAAGAAAATTAGTTTATTAAATTGTAACTTCAAAATACAAATTACAAAAACTCTGCTCACAGGCAGGCAGCTCGGGAAGAATTAACAAGTTTATTCTAAACTTATGACAGACATTAGAATTTTAGAATTTTATCAGCTTAGTTAGAATTAAAGAATTTGTATAAAAACTTTACTCTAGAAAAATCTATTTAATTTCCATCATATAATATTAAATATTAAATAATAATAAAATATTAAATTAAAAAAAATTTAGAATTTTCCCAGGCTCTAATAAATTTAGGAAGGTTTAGAAAATTGCTCTCAGACATAAAGTTTTAGAATTTTAAATTCAAAGAATAAAGTTAAAATCATACATTTCAGATATTGAGAATTTAAGAAATTAAGTGTTTAAAAAAAAAACAATAATCAGATATATTCACCCAGCCAGGTCATCAGACAAGGGGGAAAAGTTCTATAATTAAGAGATGCACAGGTTGGAGACAAATTTCCCAAACTGGTTTTCTGGAGATCACCAAACTTTAATCTGGAGATGATTCAGCATATTTCTTTCAAAAAGGATTATAAAATCAGGAGATTAGACCTAACAGCCACTTCTGGAACACTCAGATCTTTTTAAAACTACCAGATGAATTTTCTTGAGACGCTTCTTTCTCGTAGCACACATTATAAATTCTCACAACACATTTTTCCGTGAGTCACGTCTTGAATTAGGTGCTAAAACCCGGAAAAACCATCATTTGAATTAAGACCACAAGTGTTAAGAAAAATAACGTGAGGAACTTAATGTTCCATAGGAATCCTCGCGTGGAACATAAGTTCCATTCGAAAAGTCAGCAACGTGCTTCTCGCCAAACTGAAAACGTGGGATTTCAACAAAAAACTGAAACTGAAAAATTCCACATGCGTATTTATACATGCGGAAAAAGGAGCAGTTTAGACAAACGGCAGAAATTAAAATCCGCTTACCGAAATTAGAATTCTAACATTAAAACTCAAAACACCGAGAGCAGACGATCCGTAAAAACGTGAACCAATTAAGATAATTCACAAATTCCAAAGAGACGCGAAAATCACTTAAGCGGCATGTCAATCGCAGTAAAAAACCCGCAAAACCAAGACTTCAAGATGGCCGTAACTGAAATTTTTGAAATGCACTGAACATGGAAATAACGGGAAACTATAGAACAGAATTTCTAACCAAAATGGTAAAATGAGACATCAAATTAAAGGGAATTTTAAGGGGAATCAAATAAATAAATAATTTTTATAAATTTACAAACCAAAAGTAATATTAATTTAGGGAATGGAACATCTTTAATTAAGAATATTATAAAGAAAATTAATTTAAAAGATTAAAAATATTCTAATTAACGAATAAATGAAAAAACCAATAAATATTATTTAAATATTACCAAATTAAGAATATTGAGGCAGGGAAAAATAAATAAAAGTAAATTTCAAACTCCCAAATTACATAAATTCTAAAGCAACCCAACTATAGTGAAAACAGAGATTCTTAAACTTCTTTTTAGGAGTATTAAATTAAATATTTTAACAGAATATTATGATTAAAAATGTAATTTAGTATACTATAGGAATTTGCACATGATTGTGAATTTTAAGTTTCTTTATATTATATACTCTGTACGAAGAACGGGTATGCTGCTAGTTGTAAAATAAATAGGAATAACTGACTTAATGTTTAATAAAATTAGGCCGTGAACGTAAGCTAAAAAACTAAAAATTGAGTTATTTAAAATTATTTAACACAAATAAAAAGAGATAATTTTGAATTAAAATAAAATTTGAAGAAATTACAGGCGAATTACATCCAGGTTACATAAAAATTGGAAAACAAAGTTTGGTTAGACTGAGTAAACCAAAAATATATAAAGGAAGTTATTTGTAGACAAAAAAAAAGAGAGTGTATGTTTAAAATGTAAAATAAAAAAAATCTAATTATCTTAGTCTCCCTTTAAGCAGTGAGACACACAATAAAAGGTGTAAACAAATGAACTAAAAACTAATGAAAACTTTGACTCCCTTTAAGAGGTGAGCCATAAAAAGTCCAGGAGACTCCATAGATGGAAAACTGTGAAGTTGAGTCCTTCGATCATTTTATGTAGTACGTAGGTTAACACTTATCTGGAAGTGGACAAGCGTCATCTGGATCGGCACAAAGAGCATGGTGTATGGTTAGATGGTCTTTCCAGGGACTTAGCAAGTCCTGCTGGGTAATGTCAGCAGGAGTACGGCAACCAGCATCAGCAGAGCTGAACCCTGTGGATGGATGGAGAGATACGGAACACCCTCTGGCCTCAGGATCAAATGAGAATTTTGGCTGGTGGCTAATGCATCTGCTGGGTCGGCATGAAGAGCATGGTGGATGGCTATGATGGTCTTTCCAGGGACTTAGCAAGTCCTGCTGGGTAATGTCGGCGGCCGTACAACAATCAGCATAGTCGGAGTGGGACCCGGCACATAAAAGGAGCACAGGCATACAATTTAAACAGCGTTAAGTTATTTTTTATCTCCGAAGAGAAAAAGGCCAGCTACTTAAGCTCAGAAAAAGAAGGGTATGAGCTTTCGCACAGAAAAGATGAAAACGTGAGCTATATTTCGCTAGAAAAATTGGAGCTCCATCCTACGATACTAGTGGGATTTCCCCACAAAGCAGAAAAAGCATTGTAAAAAAAACATGTCTGCAGCCTACATGATCATCGTCCCAGAGTGAGGAGCGCTCTCACACTTGGCACAAAGTTTCAAGCTAGCCACCCTTTTTGGCGGCGCCAATTCAACTTTAACGCGCCAAGAGTCTGCAAGCATCCACATTCTAAGCCTTAAAGGTTTCTCTTGCAAAGCTAAGAGTGCCAAAAGTATCTACCATGCGCCCACAGATGTTAAAGTGATCAGTAATATAATACACTTGTTTACCATGCCGGGACTCTCAGAGATTGAGGCATCAGGGCAGCCATATTGAAAAAAATGGAAATTTACGAAAAGGAACTTCTAAAGAAATTATAAAAACCTTCCTAAGAGGCGTAAAAATATAAGTTTCGAGAAAGAATATTATGTTTACGATGAGTTTTCAACATATACACTATTAGTAATATATTACATATTACACAAATATAAAAATATAACACAAAACAGACAATTTTCCTTATCCTGGGTGTAATAAAAATGCAGTACGTAGTTTGTAACATTTTCTTATGCATGGATTGTTTACAGATGTTTGGTGTTTTCGTAATTACATTCCTTAATTGCTTTCAAAGCAATTTGCACGATTGGGAGCGGGAAAATTCCAGTCTGATCAAGTACATATTCAGAAAAGGTGCATTTAAAGTTATTATAAGGGCCTGTTATGCAGGTAAACAATTATTTAAATTAAAGTTTTAGAGTTTATTTTCACCTTCTCAAGCTACAGGGTCTGTATAAAAAGAATCTGGAAATTTTTTTTCCTGACGTGAGTTTACGTCGTAGCATGCTCGCAGCACACGTGCTCGGTAGTGGGGAATGTGACCTTCAAGACGTGCCAAGCGACAGTTGCCTTCGAGCGTTCGTTCAGGCTACATCGCATTTTTAGTGGACCCCTGTCGAGTGACTCGGTGCAAGTGCGAAATGCAGCGAACGATTGAACAGCGGTACGCGATCAAATTTTGTGTTGGATTGGGAAAATCGGGTGCGGAGACGTTAGCGATGATTCGCCAAGTGTTCAACGATGAAAGCATATCACAAACAGCAGTTTTTAAGTGGCACAAGCTCTTCAAAGATGGCCGAGAGAGTGTGCAGGATGAGCCTCTTGCTGGGCGTCCGTTGACGTCAAGAACTGATGACAATGTGCAACGTGTACATGAAGTGCTGAATTCAGACCGTCGTTTAAGTGTGCGAATGGTCGCAGATGACATTGGCATTGATAAGATGACAGTGCACAGCATTATCACTGAAAATTTGGCGATGCGAAAGATCTGCGCTAAACTCGTCCCGAAGGTCTTGACGGACGAGCAAAAGCATAGGCGAGTGTCTGCTTGTGAAGACCTTCTGCAACGCATTGAAGACCCCGGCTTTTTGAACATTGTCATCACGGGAGACACCCAGAAACAAAGCGGCAAAGTTCGGAATGGCACACTGCGGCATCACCTCATCCAAAAAAGGCTCGAATGAGCAAATCCAGAGTGAAAGCCATGCTGATCGTTTTCTTCGATGCAAAGGGGGTCATCTACAAATTTGTTCCAGAGGGACAGACAGTGAATGGTGCTTTTTACCTAGAAGTGTTAAGAAGACTGAAGATGATGGAAATACTAGTAATTTAATTTACTTAGTTATTGGTATGCGAATTAATAAGAATAATACTCGAGATGCTACTAATTTGACTTGTAAAAAATTTAGGCATAGTAGATGAAGCGATGATTCGATACGTACTGGAAGTCGTATTCTGAAACACAGCTCTTTAATATTATCTTAAGCAGAAGTATGCACAGATCAAAAACCATCTATGAAGAGTTGGCTGGGCCGTGAAAAATATACGAAGTCAGTTTAAAGAAAAAACACAGTTCACTTTATCGTGTAAATAACATAATTAGGCAATTTACACATATTCGTTATTTCCATGCCGTAAAACTTTAAACAATACTATGTACAAAGGTTCTCATAGACACAACTAGTTCAATAGAACTTTCTTGAAGCGTTTGTAGTAAAGAATTATACTACCTTAAATGACTTGTGTGCATTTGCAGCCACCGTTGAAGGTGTCACACTTGGCAAACAGGATCCAATGGATGAAATACCGGCAAATATTAACGTGACTTCCAAACATTTTAATGTGAGTAAATTTAACACTTAGCTTTATTTAAATGCACGCAACTTCAGTAAAAGCCATCATACTTTAGAAAAAATAAGTTAGTGTTTTTAACTAAACAAATCCGACACATACTGGTCTAAACTAACCATATTAGGGATCTATACCAGGGGTCGGCAACCTATTGAAACGGAAGAGCCAAAAGTTACAATTTGCAAAATTTCCCAGTTTTTAAAGAGCCACTAAAAATTTTCGTTTCAATATTATAGTATTTGCTTATATATATTTGATTTTTGATTTAAAATAAACGGCTTTAAATACGGAATAATATTTATTCATATAAAACACAAATATAGATAGTTACATCAATGGGAGCATTGGCTTTGCATGCCTTTTGAAAGTTTGATTAAATCTGGCTCATAACTTGTTGTTTTAAGTTTCAAGCACGACTCTAGATTTTTATTTGTTAGTTGACTTCTAACTTTACTTTTTATTATATTCATGCAAGAGAACGCTTGCTCGCACGAATATGTCGACCCGAAGATCGTCAGCACTCCATATGCCAACTTCTTCACCTCACTGTAGCATTCTGGGAGACTATTCCATGCGCCGAATATGAGGGCCTCAACTCGCGGGATTTCTTTTCGAGCTGTCCACTTGTGCTGCGCGATGTGCATGCCTTTTTGGACCTCCAACTCTTCCAACTGGCTCTTGAGTTCTGTGAACTTGCCACTCCACAAGTCTTTGCTTTTAAAATCTAGCAATTCCATTTGGAGCGATCCAGCATCAATTCCAAATGGCTCAATGATCTCATTTGTATTTGTGTTGAGAGGATTTACTATGAACGCGAGAGTACTTTTGTTTGTTTTGAATTGCTCGAATCTCTCAGCGAATCCATCCTTCATATTTTTTAAAGCTATGCTGAAGTAAACGTGTCAATAGTTGCATTGGTCTCATCACGATATTGCTTCAGATTTTTAAAATGAAGTAATTTATCGCTCTCCATGTCTTCAACAAAAAGAAATAATTTTTTTTCGAAACAAACTACTTCTTCAAGCAAGGCGTAGGCTGGGTTGCCCTTTCTTTGCAGTTTTAGATTTAGTTCATTTAGTTTCATTGTGGTATCTACCATGAAGTTGAATTTTTGCAGCCATTTGTCTTCTTCCAATTCGGGATGGTCAATGCTTTTTTCATTGAGGAATGTTTTTATTTCACTCAAGCACAAAGCAAAACGTTGCAATACGTTACCTCTGGAAAGCCATCGCACTTTATTGTGCAGAAGTAGGTCAGAAAACTGGCTATCTATTTCTTCAAGGAAATCTTTAAACTGGCGATGGTAGAGTGCTTTTGCCAAGATGCTGTTAATAATCTTAATTACCAAGTTCATGACCTCAACTATTTCGGCCGGAAATGTTTGAGCACAAAGCGCTTCTTGATGAATTATGCAGTGAAACATTAGAATTTCGTGGTTTATTTTTTTCTGAAGAATTGATTCCCCTCTATGTATTCCTGTCATACTTCTGGCTCCATCAGTTGCTATAGAAACGATTTTATTTGTATCGATTCCATTGTCTTCCAGGCATTTTTGCGCAGCATTTGCTATATCTTCTCCACGAGTTTGCCCTGAGAGCGGTAGCAATCCTAGCAGTTCTTTTGGACCTTGGAACGACATTTACCTGACGAAAAGGGTAACTTGTGCCGTGTCTTTTATGTCGCAAGACTCAGCAACTGATAAGGCAGAAGCCAGTTGAATGTCTTCCACTTGCATATGTGTTACATTTGAAGACATTTTAGCAGTTCCATCTTGTACTGTTTTAGCAGATAATGGCAAATCTTTGATGTTTTTCATGATTTCTGCTTTGTTTTTAAAATCACGAAACAGTTCTTCAGATGTACGTATAAAACAATCTTTGACGTACTCACCATCTGTGAATGGTTTTTCTCTTTTTTCTCTAATGATACTGCAAAGCTTGCCAGATTTACATTATTGGAAGATTGCGCCCAGTTACTTAGCATGGAACTTGACTGTTTTTTTTTTAGCTCTTCAACAGCTTTTTTTCGTGCGTCACCGGTTGGATATTTACCAGCAAACTGGGTATGTTTTGTAGTGAAGTGTCTCTCCAAATTTGACTTCTTATTGTCTGCGAGTTTTTCGTGGTAAATGAGACAAGTCGGAAGGCCATCTGTGTTGCATATGAATGCAAACGACTCCGTCCAATCCTGATTGAATTCTCGGTTTTCTTCTTCAGTTCTTCTCTTTTCTTTACCAGATGCCATGCTGGCGCCGGAGCTGAAAAAATGATTTTTTAAAATTTTACTTAGCTATCTAAAACGGCAAACAATTTGTTTACCATTATTACTTCGTTAACACGATCCTCAGATATGTAATCCAATTCTGTTACTGATTTTATTATATTATACGCGTATATACCTTTGAGAAGATAATTCGCTTCTAAATTGTATTCTTCTTGAAACAATAAGTGAATAGACACGCAAAAACCGTAAGCGATTAAATTAACACACATGCAACGTAACGTCGACCGCGCTATCCGAGAATGACTGACTGACAACACGTCTAGAGTCTAGACGGTGGCTGTTTGGGTGAGACGGAAATGGAATGCAATTGGCTGAAAAATAAACATGGTCACGGAGTCTCATCTCTAAGAACAAAACAATAGTTCAAATTTATCTCATTACGGTCATGTTAAGCATAGCGGTTTGTAATTAACGATTATGAAAACAGAAGCTATTGAGAAATTAGGTACTTAAAAATATATTTTCTTATTTTTTAAGGTTTTTGATAATAAATTATTAATTTATTTCGTATGGAACTGGAGAGCCGCAACTTTACATCAAAAGAGCCGCATGCGGCTCGCGAGCCGCAGGTTGCCGACCCCTGATCTATACCGATCCAACGATCGACATCTGCGTCTGTCTCGACTGAGATCATCATCTGACAGCGTCCGATTTGCTTCAAGAAACTTCTGTCTTATATATCCGAAAATGGACTGTTCCGGAAATGCCCCCGGATATGCAAATGAGATGCGTACGCATTGAGAACTGATTTGCATGAAACCTCATGTTGGAAAACGTCACGGTTCACGCCGGTGAACGGAAAGAGTCGTTCATATTAAATTTGCATAAACGTCCGTTCACGGGAATCGTGAATCGCGATGTTTTGAATTTTTCCAACAGAAGAGTAGGGTCAACCGGGTGAGGCCAGCCATCGTTGGAAATTGCATCACGACAATGCAATCAGCCACACCTGCTCCAAGGTGATTGACTTCCTGACGATAAACGGCATCGCGACGGTTCCCCAACCCCCTTACAGTCCCGACTTGGCACCAGCAGACTTTTTCCTTTTCTCCAAAGTGAAATCCTCCCTCAAAGGACACCACCATGGGACCCTAAGTGCAAAGAAGCTTGCACGCGCGCCCTTAAGGACCTTCCGGAATCCGCCTACCAGGGAGCCTTCGAGTCGTGGAAAAGCCGTTGGCAAAAGTGTGTCGACGCTCAAGGGATGTACTTTGAAGACTTTTGAGGTATTGTAGCAATATCTGTAATAAATCTATTTTTCCGAAATTTTTCCCGATACTTTTTACACAAACCCTGTAGAATGACATTATTACTGTGAGCAATTTACTAGAGAACAATAATTATGAATATTTACTTCTTAATTTGATTGCTCAGCTTTAATTACCTTTAAAGTAAACACAAGATTAAATGAGAGTTCTTATTAAATAAAAACCATTAGGATAAGAATCATTAAGATATATTTGAATAGCAATTTACTTTTTAATTCAATTACCTTTTAATTAAGATCACTTAAAATTATAGTATCAAGTGTACATATATTAGGTTTGAAATATTATTAGGTTCCTAGTTTAAATAGGATTAAGTTAATTTATCTTTAGCAAAACAAATTATTTCTAGTTTCTCAAAAAGTCAACATAACAGTGTTCTTCATCCAGGAGAGAATTTCGACCTCTTCTAAACTCTGTAAACCATCTGAATACAGTGGCACGAGATGGAGCATCATTTCCATATGCTAATTGTAGCCATTGAAGACATTCTTCTTGATTTAGCCCCATTTTAAAATCATAGAAAATCATAGCTAGATAATGCTCTCACTTCAACTCCATTTTCTTTTCTTTCAAAATTTATTCTGGGATAGCTAAATTGTAATTGTTGCCACAAATTATCATCTGCGGACGTAAAAGAGTTCAAATTTAAATATCCGACCAATAATTTTTTTTCTAGTGCATATCATCTGCCGCTGTCTCAAAAATTTCAGTGTGGCCCTTGTATGAATATATTAGAGCCCCTTTGCTTTAGACATGTATTCAACAAAATTATGTTACATTTGTTTTGATAATTATACAGGATATTAGTTATTTTTTTTATCCTGGTTTTTTATTGAAACATTTTATGCATATTTTTTTTATTATTAGGTTGATAAAATGAAAGATCTAATAATTTTAAAGACTCAAACTGGAGATCTTTGGAATGAAGAACATGAACAAAACTTATGGGAATTTGTTATGGATCCAGACTCTTTCATATTTTTTTGTTATATTGACGAACAGCAACTGCATTCTTCATTTTCTATTCCAAGTTGTCCTGTTGAAGAACTGTTTTATTTTATTAAGACTTCTCCAGAGGAACTTAGGTCAAAAGATTATGACCCAAAAATAATGTATGGTTTTGTAAAGGCACCATATTTTGAGAGTCTGTATGAACTTCTCCAAAAAGTGTATTTCCCAATGTTTGTTGAAAGTACTGATTGGTCTAAATGTATCCTTTCATTAAATTTGTATTCTTGATTGTAGATTAATGTTTATCATGTATCAGGGACATGCTACACTGCTTTTCAAAAGTTAAACACAAAACAGTAAATTATACATAATTTATGAAGTTCTGCACCGATCGACTCCAAATTTTGCAGGAAAATACTATAATGAGTTATTTAGTCATACAAACTTTAATGAGCCAAAACGTGTACCAGCTTTAAGTCTCCTAACAGCATGCCATTGTCGGGGATAGCCCATATGCATTCTCTGGGCCATTCTAAAGTTTCTATTCCAACTGTTTTGGTTATTCCAACTTTCTGGAAAAAATGTCTTGTTGCAACGAAAGCCTTAGATGCAAATGCACTGTCTTTACCAAACATCTAATTTGCATATTTAGAACAAAGCCATTCATTTTTTGGGCATGTGTTTCATCATTTATATATCTTACTTAAAAACCACAGCAAGTTTTATACAATAAAATCCATGCATGTGCTTATTATCTAAGAATTTGCATTTCATATTTAATTTTTGGAGTGCTGTGTATTAAGTAATTAAATAACAACAAATCTAGTACTTCTAGTTAAATTCAAGACATTATCAATTGCAGAAAAATAATTTAATATTTAAAATAATATTTTTTATTCTGAAACCTTTACAAAATCTGAGCATTAAAATGCAGATAAGTTTAATTAATTCATGGAACCACTCTAAAGCCATAGATTAGATATTTTATATTCCCATAAATATATATGTATATGAACATTTTAAGTAAATAATATGAAATTTTCTTCTATATTGTTTTTAACTTTAACTTTTAAAGTTATCAAATCAGATTATTTGCAGCACCAATCAACATTCTTATCCCAAATATTTGATTTAAGAAATGAACTTAAAGGAGAATTAGTATTTTATGTACCGAAAGTTATATTTGATCATACCACCAGTGCCATATCTGAAGACAAAGAACTTTTAAATGAAGTTGAAAGTAAGTTCCTTACTGTATCCTAATAACATCTTTTTATTAATGTGTGCTAATTACTCAGTATATCTAAAAGTTAGTTTTATTTATTACAAAAAAAAGACATGTTTTTAAGTTGTGTTTTCGTAGTAGGATTTAGTTTCAGAAAATTAAGGAAGCAGGGATTGCATTAGTACTTAAAATTTCTATTAATTTGAAGCTTCACTTAATTTTCTAAAATTACACCTAAAAATGTTTATTCATCCTTAAATTTTGTATTTATAATGCTGCGGAGTTTGATTTACTCTACTTAGATATGCTGATTACTACAGATTCTCTGTAGTTTCTATGGGAAACATCATTCTACTACAGATTATGTAATTTGCATAGTTTCCTTTGGAAAATTGCTTTGTGTCTAGGCCAGTGTAAATTTACGATCGCATGCACAGTAATGCCGATTAAATCAATGCAATAATGGGGATTTGCAGCCATGTGTGATGTAAATTAAGATTTTGATGCTTTTTTCACAGAAGTAATAAATATGCATCTTTAAAAATTTTCAAATTCATCATAAATTGCTAAACGCATATTTTTTAATTATTTTCACATAAACAGAGTGCGATTTTTCACATATTCAGTTTGTTCTTGCGAATTGCCTAGAATACATTAGTATCTTTTTCCATCCATCTCCATCTTTTAAATGTTGCATATTAGATTGACTAAACTAGCTTTTTTTCATTTTCTGGTTAATTAAAATTAATTTTTTAATTATCTTTTCATAATATATATTTTCCTATTTTGAAAAATGGGTATATACCCTGTGAAGGGATATTTTCTAAAAAGTGGTATTAAAAACAATGATTTAGGCAGATAAAAAAAGCAATCATTTTGGCAGGGATATATTAAAATTGATATAATCACATCTTTTAATATATTGTTAGATTTTATTTTATATTAAAGATCAATATTTGTTATTATCTTGGATGAAAACTTTTGTTTTACCAAACTGAAATGTTTGTTTTCAGTATAAGTAATTTTCACTGGATAAAAATTTATATTGTATATAAATATTCATTTTAATGCATAATTATACATGCTTAAATATTTTTATTTATTCATTTTTGCATTATGTGAGCAGATATATTTCATTTTTTAGCCAGACTACTGAAAAAGTTTTAAAACTACTGATACTTTCCTTCTTCACTACTGAAATCTTCAACAATTAGTTTGCATCTCTGTCTACTAGCCACCTGAGTCCAGTCCATTCCATTCATATAGCAGTCAATGTTTAAAAAGTCTTCAGAAATTAAAACGTTGTTCAAAGTGGCACCCATACTTAACAAAGATGCCAAAAAGTGTTAATCAGGACAGAATCTATGTTTCCCAATAGCTAAATTGCATAGCTAGCTGTGCCCATGGGTGGTTTTAATGAAATACGATCACAAGATGAATGGCGGCCTACATAATCACTTATAGTTCCTGATTGGAATTTAGGGAATGTGTGAATCTTCAGCGCAAGCATACCTGCAAACTGCTAGGGACTATCCATCATAGGCATAGAGTTTTAGAAAATATTGTTGGGAGGGGGGGGGGGCTTGAGGCTGCTCATTCTTCTTTAATGTGAGGCATATAGAGTAACGCCTTTTAAACAGACACTACTGAAAATTGGACATCTTTATTTAGCGGACACCCTTCAATACCAACACTTCCATGTAACAGACACGTTTTCATACCATACATATTCATTTAATTTACATTTTGAAAATCCTGTACATTAATTTAAAGGGCATTTCCAAATTGTCCCACAAAATATAAAGTGCTCTTTGACCGTAGAATACCCTATTCTCTTGCCAATGGTAAATAATGATTTTTGTCAAACAAATTTTGAAATCTGATGTGAGCAGCACTTGACTTTTCCTATAGATTCAAATTCATTTTTTATTTTTTATTTCATGATGCATTAAATTGAGTTTAATTGAAGAAAATAACATGGATACTTTTCTGATATTATATCCAATTTGCATTTTAATGCATCTTCATTTCATTTCACAACTTAATGCATTTTAAATTAAAAAAAAAAAAAAAAAATATTTCGAAAATAATTCATCCTAGAGTCATGGAGTTAGACATACGCTTTTTTTCAAAAATTACATGAAGAACACATATATATTTCAGCAATTTTAATCATTTTTCAATTTTCACTATCTTTGTGGACCATTTTGCAAAAATGGGTCGGTTATTATATTTTTCCGAATCATGCCAAAATCTAACCTGCATCAGGATAACCCTCAAGGGACTTAACTATTAAATTTTAAGAAATTTTATCAAATAGTTTTCAACTACAGTGAAAAACATCTTCAGCTTCTCAAAATTAAAAAAAGGAAAACTTAAATATCTGGAGAATGGCCTATCTTAGAATAATGCAGTTGGTCTTATTCATTTTGTCGACAAAAATTACGTATAAAACGAGCATTTAATTGATATATTTGAGCATATGTAGTCTTTTATTTCAGACTAGTCGCCTTTCTGGTAGGTCGGACGGTCTGGGTCAAAGAAAGAAAGAAGACTAGTCGCCTTCTGCGACCAGCCTGTTCGCTACCCTTGAAAATTCTGACCATAGCAAACTCGCTGGCATGACCTACCAGAAAGGTGTAAGGTAACTATTTGGACGGCCAGGAGGTGCCACCCAATTTAGACTGGAACCCAGTGGGGGAAGCATCCACAGGGACCGTACCATCCTTCCTCTACCACCAATCTCTCGGAAAGACTTATGGACCCACATGTTTAACGTGATTGCACTCCGCATGAACACAGCGACTGTTTTGGCAGTGGCGGGAATCGAACCCGGGCCTACCGAGTGCAATTCCTGCGTGCTAACCACTGGGTTACTTCGCCCTCCGTGACAATCTCCATAACTTTCTTTTAATTCACCCAATTTAGACCGGAACCCAGTGAGAGAGGCATCTACAGAGACCGTACCCTCCTTCCCCTACCACCAACCTCTCGGAAGGACTTACGGACCCACATGTTTAACGTGATTGTACTCCACGTGAACACGGCTGCAGTTTTGCCAGTGGCGGGAATTGAATCTGGGCCTACCAAGTGCGATTCCTGCGTGCTAACCACTGAGCTACCGTGCCCTCTGCGACAATCTCTATAACTTTTTTTTTTATTCACCCAATTTAGACCGGAACTGTTAGAAAAACTTCAATGTAAACAAGCAAAAACATAAATCGGTCAACGTACTGTCAAAATCCAAAAGTTACTTTGCACTGATTGGCTAATTGCTTTCGGATCGCTTGTTAAGAAGTTTTACCCCCCATGTTCCGTATTCCTACAAATTGAGACGTCAATTGCCGGTTTATGCTAATTTCTACTTCAACCGATTAGAGATTAACATACTCCGGGAAAAAGCATTAACTTCTTCTTCAATGATACGGCACGATTGATGTCACGATATAAGCTAGTGGTTGTATCAGTTGGTTTATCTTGTCTTTATCTTGATTCTTGTTCTTGATCTGAATTACCAGGATGATCTTTGAGTTCATCATCTCTGTTTAAATTAAATTTCAGTTGAACATATATCACTTTATAGAGTTAAAAAAATCATGTATAAATTTTAGTGTATAATTATATTTTCAAGACAAAGTTTAAAAGTATATAACATCATGATACAATTACAAGTAGTTACATGATACAATTACAATTAAAAGTAGTACATCATGATACAATTCACATGAAAATACAAATTTAAAATATCTCTGTGTCAAAAACAGGATATACAAATTCAAAAAACTCTTAAATACTTCGCCACGCAGTATAAACTCAACAGTATCTAAACTACATGTTGAGGGAATGCCAAAAGTTTGTATATTTTATCGAAAATCTTAAACTTTTACCCCTTCATCACACAGTTTAAACTCACTAGTATCTAAGCTACTACATGAGAGATTGAAAAAATGTATAAGTTATTTTAGTATGCATCAAAAACTTTAAAAATCTTCGCCACGCAGTATAAACACATTGGTAACTGAACTACACAATGCGGGTTTTGAAAAAGTGTTGAAGTTAATTTTTGAGAAATACAACTATACAATTTAGAATGAATTTAACTTGTTTACATTAGATTTCAAATTAGAATTTAAACATCTTAAGAAGTTTTAAAGATATCACAGAATT
This sequence comes from Amaurobius ferox, assembly GCA_951213105.1. Classification (NCBI taxonomy): domain Eukaryota; kingdom Metazoa; phylum Arthropoda; class Arachnida; order Araneae; family Amaurobiidae; genus Amaurobius; species Amaurobius ferox. The sequence continues at coordinate 108,780,808 of OX578138.1, forward strand.
TAAAGATTGCTTCTTTGTTGATAGGTTTTGTAAAACCATCAGCTTTGTTATTTTTGCTGTTTACAAATTTAATCTCAAAGAGTTCCTTTCAACTGGATTTCTTAAGAAATGATATTTAACATGAATGTGTTTGGTTCTATGATTTTCAATGGGCGAATTGGAAAAGTTTATGGCTGCTTGGTTATCACAGAATATTACACTATTTCCTAACTTAACGCTAAGTTTAGTACATTCAAGTAATATGTTCTGTACCCATACCATTTCCTTTGCCGATTCGGTTAATGAGATATATTCAGCCTCCATTGTAGATAAACTCACACATTTGTATTTAAATGTCCTCCATGAAATAGGTACCCTATCTACAAAAAATATCATGCCTCCCATTGATACTCTATCATCCCGATTAGCTGCAAAGTCAGAATCAGTAAAACAATTTAAATTTACAGAATAAATGTTTGATAAGTTTAGTTTAAAATTCCTTGTTTTATCTACATACCTTAGAAGTTTAAGTAAAACATCCCAGTGTTTAATGCCTGGGTTTTCCTGAAATTGGGATAAGATGTTTATAGCATAGCTAATATCAGGTCTAGTTCTGCTAGCAGGAAATGACAAACAACCTAATAAGTTTCTGTAACATATATTCTTCATTTGTTCGATTTCTGCATGATTTGCTGGGTAATCTGTTTTGCTTAAAACTACACCTTTAGCTATGGGTAAACTTGAAATAGGATATTTAAAGTTTGAGAATTTGTCACAAATTTTTGCGATGTATTGATTTTGATGGATGAAATGTCTATCACGCTTTTCCTCAAATTCAATACCTAATAACATTTTTGTTTTTCCTAACATTTTAATGTCAAATTTAGTTTTTAGTAACGAGGTTACAGAATTTAGATCCATTTAATTTTTGGCAAATAAGATCATGTCAACAACGTAAACAATCAATAAAGCCTTATTGTTAAAATTATATGCACAATTGCACCACTTAAACTTTATGAAATTAAGTTTTCTGAGAACCTGGTCTAATTCAAGATACCATTCTCTACCGCTTTGGTGCAAGCTATAAATCGCTTTATTTAACTGACATACATATCTACTTTTGTTTTTGTCAAAAAATCCTGGGGGCTGTTTCATGAATATTTTTTCATTGAGATTGGTATATAAATATGCACATTTGATGTCAAGCTGAGTATGGAACCACCCTAATAAACATACAAAAATAGTAAAAAACATCCTAACGATTGTAAAGTTAATCACTGGGCTAAACACTTCTTCATAAGTTTGCCCCTTTTCCTGGTTAAATCCCTGAGCTACAAGTCTAGCTTTATACCTGCTAACTTCACCCGTTTTATTAACACTTTACAATAAAGTTGAAAAGTGTTTATGACTTTGTTCATTCTGTCTGTCTGTCTGTGCGTTAGCACGATAACTGCCGTAAAAATGACTTAATCAAAATGAAATTTTAGTATGTTGTTCAGACGGTCTGTAGGACCTATGGGAATATAAATGAATAATATCACCCAATTAGTTTTGGATTGAACCCGGGTTGAAAAAATGAAATACATTGAGCCCTATGGGACCTAATTTTTCAAGCATTTTTTAAGCAGATTTAAAATTCACAAATTGCTTCGAAAATTTTAGGTAATATTCAAATTGTTCCATAAAATATATAAAAAAAATTCAGCGAAATATATTCAGTAGTTTTTTAAATAAAAATTAAAATAATAATAACACCTCTTATATGAAATGATCACGTGACCATGATATGAAAGTATCACGTGATCCACTTCAAAATGATATATGGCATCCATCTTGTCTCAAAATCGTGATTTTTAAAGTTCTTTTTATTTCATATTGAGTGTTGTATCCGTCCTAAAACTACTTTATTTTTGCCTAAATTCTGTGCATCTACATACTGAAACAACGCAATGACAATATATTTGTGTTTAAATGCTCATCCAAATTTGATTATTTCTACAACGAAGCCTATTTTTCACCTATGTAAAATGTAAACAGCAAAATATGTAGAATGAGTTGTATTAGAATTGCTGTAATTCTTTAACACAAAATCATTTAGTCCATGGAGTCTGCTTAGCTGAGATGAATGAAATATTCATTGATTTTAGAAAGAGAAGGACGATATTTTTCGATGAAGTTTTACGCATAGAGTTTAATTACTTGCAGCTCCATGGTCTTAATTTTTAAATAAAATAAATTATTATAGTATTGTGATGAATGACATGAATGGGGGAATTATTTATGAATGAAATGTTGCTTTTATAGAGAGAGCCAGGCGTGTTATTTTTTCTATGACGTCCTTTGAATGGATTTCAGTTGTTTTCGATGAAGTTTTCAAATATAATAAATTATTGTAGTATTATGATAATTCTAAAATTATTACCGAGGAATGTATCACATTTTATAGATGTTTAAACCAGGCAATTTATACTTTAATGCCGTCATTTGAATGAAGTTCATTTTTTTCGATGAAGGTTTAAGGTTTCAAATATAATAAATTAATGTAGTATTGTGATAAGTTTTAAAATATTACCGAGGAATGTATTGCATTTTAGACATGTTTAAATAAAATTGCATTGAAGTTGGAAAGTGTTTCATAATCAATGCTTTAAGCATGATTGATCTTTCTTGTCTTTTTTTATTGTATACACCCAAGGGCAACCGCTTACTTTGTTGGAAACAGGTGCAGGCACTAAGTTCCACACACCTCTTTCCTTACCGGCCGTCCAAATAGTTGCTCTTAGTCCTCTGGACGAGTCGGACGGTCTGGGTCTTCTACACCTCTTTCCTTCATGACACCTAATTCGTCTACCATGGCTGTATTCCATTCTTTGAATTGGGGTGAATTAGCCGCTTCCTTGTAGTTCCTAGGAATTTGGATCTCTACAATGTTGGCTTCTGGCCGATCCCATGATCTCCCTTGATCCCCCTTAAAGTTGAAATTTTTTTTATCAAATTTTATTTTATTTTTCTCACAAAAATTTTCTATTTCCTTTAGTGTTCTCAACCTAGGTCCCTTTTCTTTGTAATAATAATAAACATCCTTTCTCATTACTGTCATCCTCGGAATCACAGACTACTATACAGACCTGTCACTCTCGATAGTTTCGTTTTCGCGGCGGCCATTAGAGATAGACCAAACATTGGGTTGGCGCGCTCTTGGCGATGGTCTGGTTTGATCCGAGCGCTTGGCGATGATCTGGTTTGGGTCCAAGCCGATTTTCAATGTTATAACCCTATTTCGTTCGGCGAAAACTTAGAACAACAGACTAGCGTGGTTTGAGTAACGTGAAAAAGGATTATTTGTTAAGTGTTTAGATCATTTTATAGAAATGGATTGATAAAAGAAAACTGGTTGCGTTACAGGGTATGTAATTTATGTTTATTAAAATTGAAATAATTTTAGTTATCACCGTCCTACATACGTGTTCATTATAAGTATACACGTGTTCATAAGTATACACGTGTTCATATAAGTATACATGTGTTCATCATACGAAATTAGTGCTGTGTTGTTATTACTGTCGGATTAGACTAAATTTTAAGAGGTAGTGGTATAATTAGTTAAAAAATATTTTCCGTATTTTTATAAAATGTGAAATAATTGATATTTGGATAGCTTTTTCTTAGTTGAATGTGATATAGTATGTGTATATATTTATGTAAAATTTTTATTAAGTGCCTTATGGTGAAAAATTCCCCCCCCCCCCCCCTCGGGTAATTAATGATTGAGTTCCACAACTTCGATAGTGCATTTATGTAAATTTGATATTTACTATATGAATATTTTTATATTAAAAAAAAAAGTCTATTATCAGTATCCCAGAATAAATTAAGAACGATCAACACGCTAGTATACTTTTTAGACTGAAAGTATTATATAATATTTCAGTCTTTTGAGTATGTTAGCTTGTAATTTTTTGTGCATTATGTTTTATAGTGAGACAATGCAATGTGTGTATTTTTTAATCTATTTTATGATTATTTGAATTAAATATATAACTATGTTTATTTAAATATTCTTAAACTAATGAATATATTTATGTTGCAGATTAATGTATTTTTAAATCCTGATCCTTTCTATAGTTTCAAAAATTATAAAAGTACAGTCCTCAACATTTTGTTCCCCTCCCGTTTAAAAAAAAATCGCCAAGCGAGCGATAACGCGCCAAATCTGGCAGACGCATCGTAGTTCAGTTGGTCCAACTCACGAGCTCTAGTGTCTATGCGACATCCCATATTAAAAATGTTGCCATAGGGTCCTATGGGAGTGCACCTTCTGAATATAGTATTCTGTGCTCGGAATGACTTTTCTGATCCAAGTAGTATCTGGATCGGGAATTGGACAGGTGGGTTTGTGAGATAAAAGAGTAAAATTTTCTTTAGGTTTCTGATTTACATTTGGTCCCAGACTGCCTTCCTCTGCTTTGCACTCTTCATTAAATTTAACATTTTTAGTTTCTACTATTTTCCCCTTATTCAAGAGCCATATCCTATACCCCTGAGTTTTCAATGCATATCCCACCATAATGCCGTCTTGTGCCCTCATATCAAGTTTCCCCCTAAGTTGTTTAGGCTTGCCTACAAAAACTTGACATTCAAACGCTCTGAGGTGAGCAACTGATGGCTTTTTGCCGCTGTACAACTCGTTCGGAGTTAGACTCTTGAACTTGTGGCAAATTCGATTTTTAACGTATGCAAAACAGAGTAAAGCTTCTGCTCAAAAATCGTCTTTTAAGTTGATATCGTTTAACATTGCCCTAACACAATCCAAAGCAGTTAAGTTAAATCTTTCGGAAACCCCGTTTTGTTTGGGTGTGTACGTGTTCGTTCTTTCCGCTTTAATTCCTTGTGTTTCTAAAAAATTTTCAAACTCAGTGTTGCAAAACAGCATACCGTTGTCAGTTCTGACACTTAAATTTTGGTATTTAAAAATCTCTCTGCTCGATGTTGAAATTGTTTGAATCTATCAAAAACTTCAGATTTTCGTTTCATAGGATACACAGTAACTTTGCGGGAAAAATCATTGGAAATATCTAGCACCTCCATGCGATGGTTTTGGCATTGGCCCGCATACGTCCATATGGATTAGTTCCAATGGTTTTTCAGATCTTATTCTGCTTATGGGTTTGAACGAAATTCTTTTTGTTTTTGCCAATTTACAACATTTACAGTCGATTTTCCTAACACTGTTTTTTGGCAATCCTCTAACAGCTGACACTTTACAAGTGTGATGTAAATATTCAAAGTTGATGTGACAAAACCTTTTATGCCATAGCCTTGTATTTCCCCCGACTTGAATAGGTGATTTTACATTACTAGAACTTTTAAAAATATCAAATTTACAAGGCCTGTTAGGTTTAAAAATACTAACATTAGAGTTTACAACTTTATGTTTAAAAACTTTACTGGCATTTCTATTAATATTACTACTTTGAACATTATCACAATTTTTATTACATTTTCCAATTTTACAAGTTTTAAATTTACTTTTCTTACTTGGATTTTTAAAAACATGATCATCATTTTCAGGTTTGCAATCATATAACTTATTTATACTTTTACTTTTAAAATCACTAGACTTTTTAGATTTTTCATTTTTAGTTTTAGGCTTAGTATTTACATTTTCTGTAGATTTCTCAATATTAAAATTTTTGGCTTTTGTCTCATATTGAGGTCGGAGGAAATACAAGCCGTTATGGCTTTTGGCATAAAACCATTTACTGCCGTCAGGTTTGTAAAAAGTAAGGAAACCAGAAAACCATTTTTCCCTGTGAAAATGCAATTTTGCTCTTTTAGAAGTGAAGCAGCAATTAAGTTCCTCCTTAATTTAGGGGAATACATAACATCTTTCAAAAGAATTAAATTCTTAGTATTTTTCATTTTCACATACATGCTGATTGATCCGACACCTTCGATTGGGCTTTCTTGATCACCGGCAGCTAAGGACATTGTTGTTCCTTTTAATTCTTTAAATTTGTCAAATAATTCAAGATTATTACAAAAATGCTTAGTTGCTGCCATGTCAACAACCCAACCAAATTTGTCGGTCGATTCAACATTACAATTTTCTATACCAAGTTGGATTTCACTTAACTTAGCATGATAAGATTTACAATTTGCTTTTAAATGGCCATATGCCTTGCATTTATGGCAAGGGCTTACTTGTTTACTGGAATTTACGTTTTTAGAAATAATACATTTAGATTTACACAATTTTGTACTTTTAGATTTATATCAGGGTTGGAACAGATGCGCCAATTGCGCCGAAATGACATTGCTGCGCATATCTGCGCCAAACTTAACGATTTCTTTAAAATTGCGCCGAAATATTAATTTTCCCGAGAGCCGAACTGCGCCGATTTTAAGTTTTTTTCTTTACGCCTTGTAGAGTCGAAACTTCCCGCGAAATCCAGGTACGAAGTTTTTCCGAAAATTGCTAAATTTCCAGTTTTCTTGGCGCCCAAAGTGAGTTGCTATCTGTGTGACTGAACAGTAGAATCGCCGGACAGGGAAACTGAAGAATGATGTCACCGCGCTGACCGTTGATTTGATGATGGGTCAGTAGGGAAAAGTAAACAGGGTTCGTACACACTCTGGAAATCGGGAATTTGAAAGTGGACTAAAATGTCAGGGAAATTACAGAGAAAATCGATTTTTTTATTCAAAATTCTGGAAAAATCAATGAATTTCCAACTTGCCGACCTGCTTGCCCACAGAGATGCCGATTATTACGGATTCTCCGTAGTTTCTACGGCAAACTTCCTCATACTGCGGATTACGGAATTTGCATAGTTTCCTATGAAAAATTGTCTTCTGTGAAAGCTAATGTAAATTTACGGTCGCGTGCACGGTAATACCAACGGAATTTACGGCCGCATTTTCATTAATGCTAACCAAATTAGCATGACAACAGAGATTTACGGGCGTGTGCGCTTTAATACCAATCTCCAGCTTTTTTTGTTTGAAATTTATCAATTAACCAGACATGGTATAATTCCTCGGAAACACCGATTTTCCGCTCTTTTTAGCACTGATTTCTACCATTCCCGGGATCGTAGCAAATCCATAATAAAATGCACCAATCAAATTAACGGAGATTTACGGCCGCGTGTAATGTAAATTAAGATTTCGATCGCTTATTCTATGAAAGTAATAAATATACTTCTTCAAAGGTTGTCTAATTCAGCATAAATTGCCAAAATGTTATTTTGTTCATTAATTTTGCATAAACACTGCGATTGCACAATTCAGTTTGTTCTCATGAATCGCCGAGCGTACAATAGTATCTTTATACATCCATCTCAAACTTCTAAATATTGCATTTTTGATTGACTAAACTAGCTTATTTTTATATTCTGATTAATTATTATGGTTAATTTCTTAATTATTTTCGCATAAACAGTGCGATTACGCAATTCAGTTATTTTGCGTGAATTGCCGAGAGTACGTTAGTATCTTTTCTCATCCATCTCCATCAATTAAATGTTGCATATTAGATGGACTAAACTAGCTTATTTTCATATTCTGATTAATGATTACGGTTAATTTCTTAATTATTTTTGCATAAACAGTGCGATTGCGCAATTCAGTTACTTCGCGTGAATTGCCTCGAGTACGTTAGTATCTTTTCCCATCCATCGCCATCAATTAAATGTTGCATATTAGATGGACTAAACTAGCTTATTTTCATATTCTGATTAATTATTATGGTTAATTTCTTAGTTATTTTCGCATAAACAATGCGATTACGCAATTCAGTTATTTCGCGTGAATTGCCGAGAGTACGTTAGTATCTTTTCCCATCCGTCTCCATCAATTAAATGTTGTGTATTAGATGGACTAAACTAGCTTATTTTCATATTCTGATTAATTATTACGGTTAATTTCTTAATTATTTTTGCGTAAACAGTGCGATTGCGTAATTCAGTTACTTCGCGTGAATTGCCGAGAGTACGTTAGTATCTTTTTTCATCCATCTCCAACATTTAAATATTGCATATTAGATCGATTAAACTAGCTTATTTTCATATTATGACTAATTATTAATGTTAATTTTTTAATTATATTTGCATAATAGAAATTTTTCTATTTAGAAAAATGGGTATGAATTCTGTGAAGGGATATTTTCCAGAAAGTGGTATTAAAACAATGATTTAGGTAAATAAAAAGGAAACCATTTTGGCAGGAATAGTGCTATATATATATTATTATTATTATTATTAAAGATCAATATTTGTTACTCTCTTTAGTGAAAACCTGTGTTTTACCAAACATAAATATTTGTTTTCATTATAAAGCAATTTTCACCCGATAAAACCTTTATATATTTTTTGTTTTATTAATTATTTAATATTATTTAATGTTTAATATTATTGTCCTGAAATTTTATAAAATTGGTGTCCTGAATTTTCATATCTTACCAGTACTGTGCCTGATATTTAATGCAGTATTTTTTTAATGCAGGTACTTGTACATAGTTAAATTAATTAGAAATGTCGTTTGCACGTGTAGTTTAAAAAAATCATTATAAATGTCATTTACGCAAAATTTTACACATTCCAATTTTCCCAGGTTGGTAGGTATGTACTTCTTAAAATTGGTAAATTTTGTATAAATCGTTGAACAGTTAATTTTATAATTATTTCGACATAAACAGTACAATTGCGCAATTCAATTCTTGTGAATCGCCGAGAGTTGATTAGTATCTTTTTCCATCTATCTCCATTTTCTAAATATTGCATATTATATTGACTAAACTAGCTTATTTTTATATTCTGAGTAATTATTAAGGTCAATTTTTTAATTATTTTCGCATAAACTGCGCAATTACATAATTCACTTTATGTTCCCGTGAATCGCCGTGAGTATATTAGTATATTTTCCAT